>SNQJ01S0190318.1:0-18114 GCA_010110895.2 Picea sitchensis
ACTTGGAGGCTTCCTTTCATTCAATTAATGACCATATATGAACCACCCATAACCTGAAGCTTATCAATCCCTCTATCCAAAGCAGATTTTAGTAAGTAGAATAAGGAAAAGTGATCCCACCTTTCAACCAAATTTCCTCCTAATCCAAGATTGATTGCTTTTCTTGCACACACACACACATATTCCACATTTCATTTAATTATTAAAATACATAAAATCGTACCAAATTCAAACTATATATATATATATATATAGAGAGAGAGAGAGAGAGAGAGAGAGAGAGAGAGAGAGAGAGAGAAATGGTGTGAAACCATTCGAGTATTTCCCCATATTTCATGGATGGTAAATGGGTAAATTTTCGACCCTAATTATGGAGCCTAACCTCAAAGGGGATCAAGAGAGTCAAACCCATGACCTCCAAACAAACCAAACCTTAACCAAATTGAAAATAAATAAATCCAAAATTTCTATAATTTTAAATAAAATAATATAATTTCCATAAATAAAATAATATTGAAAAATTCAAAACAATACAATCCAAAGTTTAAAAATACCAAAATATCATATCCAACTCAACCCAACAAAAATGTGAAATAATTCCTATTTTTGGATTTTTTAATATTCCACAAGAACAATTGATGATAATGATGACAATAATTAGCATCCACTAAGACCGAATTGGTCTATCAGACCTTAAGAGGGTAAGTGATTACTTGGGATTCTTTAGAATTTTGTTTATGTGCTCGAAAAGCATTAAGAGAAGCTTTCCAAGATCACCATACTTTTGTTGAGTTAAGAGGTCCTTTGAGAGTTGATTTGCAATCTTGTTGTGTTTTCTATAAATATGGGTATAGTTGACCCAAAGAAATTGATTATATATTGTCTTTAATTGTTGTGCTAGAGGAATGAGAGAATTATTTTGTACTTTGAGGCTTCCTTTCATTCAATTAATGACCATATATGAATCATCTATACCCGAAGCTTATCATAAGCCTCTATCTAAAGAAGATTTTAGTAAGTAGAATAAGGAAAAGTGATCCCACCTTTCAACCAAATTTCCTCCTAATCCAAGATTGATTGCTTTTCTTGCACACACACACACAAACAAAAAAAAAAAAAAAAATTTAATTATTAAAATACATAAAATCGTATTAGAATTAAACTATATATATATATATAGAGAGAGAGAGAGAGGAGAGAGAGAGAGAGAGAGAAAATGGTGTGAAACCATTCGAGTATTTCCCCATATTTCATGGATGGTAAATGGGTAAATTTTCTGACCCTAATTATGGAGCCTAACCTCAAAGGGGATCAAGAGAGTCAAACCCATGACCTCCAAACAAACCAAACCTTAACCAAATTGAAAATAAATAAATCCAAAATTTCTCTATATTTAAATAAAATAATATGGGTTTCCATAAATAAAATAATATTGAAAAATTCAAAACAATACAATCCAAAGTTTAAAAATACCAAAATATCATATCCAACTCAACCCAACAAAAATGTGAAATAATTCCTATTTTTGGATTTTTTAATATTCCACAAGAACAATTGATGATAATGATGACAATAATTAGCATCCACTACATCCCAATTCAATTCATCTATCTAAGAGGCAAGGATACTAGATCTCTTAGAATTTTGTTTCTGTGCCCTAAAAGCATTAAGAGAAGCTTTCCAAGATCACCATACTTTGTTGAGTTAAGAGGTTAGAAGGTTGGTAGGACAAATATTTTGAAATGAGATCTAATATGTAGTATCAATGACAATCTAAGAGAAAGTGTTTTCTTCTTCAACTTCTGTCACAAAGGTGACACTCTTTCATCCCATGCATGCTTAGGAATTGACCAACTTCCAATTTCACTATGGATTATGAGAATTTGTTCTTATCTAGCAATGCTTTATTTTTTCTTTACACTTGGCAAAAATAGATAGATAGTTTTGATCTTCTAGATTATGGTTGATTACATCCTCATAATACATTAATTTTTTTCCTCTTAACTCTTTATCACACCACATTTTCTCCTTAAATTTTGGATTGATGATTTTTAATAGTATCTTTATTCGCAAAATGGTGTCTCCCATGATTCTTCAATAGTTTAGCCAAGACTGGAAATCTTTATGCCATCCTCACTTGAGTTGAATGTGGTTACGACTCCATTTTGAAGCAATTTTAGCAAGATTTTTGTCTTCCATGTTGTTTAATTTGTTTTTATACATTAGTATCTAGTCATAGCCATGCTCAATGAGGGAGATTGCTTGTTTCTAAGAGGAGGATGGATATGGTGTATTTCCTAATTTTGAGATTATAGGTTATAAAATTCTTTTTGTATTTGCTCTATCTTTCTCCATGATTCTATAGAGATATTGCATCCCCATAATTTGAATCCATATAGAATAACATGTGTAATAAGAGTTTCAAAGAGGAGTTTATTCTTATCCCAACTCCAAACATCAACTAATTTACAATTTTTTCAAGCCCATAATAAGCTTTCTTCATCATTTTCTCAATACTATAATTCCAATTAAACTTGTGATGAATATCAATAAAAAAAACTACATCAACATAAACAAATGAGTAATTTTTAATATTTATTTAAAAATAAACTAATAAAATATAAACATATTTTTAATATTTTATTTAAAAACACAAATTTTGAAAATATCTTAATTATCCTAATAAAATGGCATATGGAAAACAATGAAACGTTTAGACCACACTTTTGTTTAAACTTCAAAGTATTATTGCTGCACTAACGAGTCAAACTAAGTAAGTCACAATTTTCCATCGACTGATGAGTCGAATGAGATGAAACGATTTGAGTACGAGTCATATTTAAAAAGCTTAGTCCAAACATTTTATGGTTTTTATGTTTTTTGGTTAGTTATTATTATTGGGATTAGATAAATTAATTATTGATTAAATTCAATTTTATATTGTTTAAATTGTTTTTAATACATAAAATGAATTTAGCATTTTCAACATCTTAACATTACTTAATATGTTATCTTTAACCACTAAAATATGCAATTTTACTTATCTTTCTAAATTTCTAATGGAAATTTAGACAAAACTAGTAGACAAAAAATGACTAAAAAAAAAATAAAACTTAAAACATTTAAACTAAATCTACTCAAATCAAATTAACAAACTTCGATTACTTCTACATTAAAGATTGAATTGTGAATCAAACTCAAGTTTACTAAATTCAACCAAAAAATAACTCACTCTTGAACATGATAAGTTTTTGTTAAAATTGTGAATCAAACTTTAGTTTACTAAATTCAACCAAAAAATAACTCACTCTTGAACATAACAAGTTTTTGTGAATATAATGCATATCTATAGTAAGTTTTTGTTAATATTTAAAATTTATTTATAACTTCTACATTATTTAGAAGTGGAGTGGATCATAACTTATTATAAGTGATACTGTAATGAATATGTTCGTGTGGAATTGAATTTGAAAGTGTTTTGGGAAGCGATGTTTGTATCCTTGGCTTGTAAAAGGTTTTTGATCGAGTAATCAATTTGAAAGTGTTTTAGGAAGCATTGACTATATCTTTTTTAAGTAGAAATTGCTTGTAAGAGGGTTTTGATTAATCCGACTAAGACATGCATATCCCATGTTTCATATTTGAATTATGTTTAGAGGTGATAAGAAACGTCCATTTAAGCAACAAAGTATCATTTTTTTCTTTAACCTAATGGGTCCATTAAGTATTTCAGATTAAGTATTTCAAATTTAAGGCATGCCATGTTTGTTTGGAACTACATAAATTGTATAGGTGTACATAGTACTTTCTTTTGATAAGTTAGCATATGGCCAACAAGCTTTGTTACACTTTGTTATTGCATCTGTTTTAAATTAAAATTAAGAGTTCAATATTCTCGTAGAGAAGCCCACACAAATGGATTTATGTGTTAATTAAATTATTGTGGAAATGTATTTCTTACTAGCTTTATATATTACAGGAAATGACATCAAAATATCTATTGTTTAGCGAGTTACCTTTGTGACATTAAGAAGGCTGAAGATGAAAACACCCTTTATTTTAGATTGTCCAACCTATACCCAGATTAGGATCTCATTTTCAAAATATTTGTCACACTACTAACCTTTCTAACCTCTAAACTCAACAAAACTATGGTGACTTTGGAAAACTTCTCTTAATGCTTCTTTTAGCATAAAACAAAATTATGTCTTAGTGAACGTTAATCATCATCATCATCAATTTATTTATAGATTAACCACTTAACAAAATTATACTTTGATATAATGATGTATATTTATAGGAATTTTGTGTAATATTATTATTGTTGAGGTGTAGATAGTTGAGCTTATATGATAAAATTGAATATATATATATATATATATATATATATATATATATATATATATATATATATATATATATATATATATATATATATATTCCGAATTTTATCATATATACATCTACACCTCAACAATTAATGTAATATTGCAAAATTCCTTTCTCATTATGCATCATTTATATCCAAGCATAACCAAGCATAATTTGTTTTAAGGTAGTTGAGATGTAGATTAATATTAAGGTAACAACAAAATTTAAAGTCAGATTTTGTTTACACTATTTATTTATATAACAACATTAATTTTATGCAAATCCAGTGGAAAGAAAGATGATGGTATATATATGTTAAAATATCCAGTTATTAATTGTTGCACTGCAATCAATGGCTATTTATTCCTTAGTCCAAAACTCATTCAACATGGAAAATTTATGTCAGATAATAATACTAACCAGTAAACTAATATTGTCATGATGTAATATTGTTAAACTAGATGATCTTAATTAGAATATATCGTTCCACTCATATTCCCTTTCATGTTAACTATGATAGTGATCGTATATGCTTGATTTCCTTTCATGTCATAGGATAATGGATATGTTATTTTCCTTTTGAAAGCAGTATATGGTTTATATTTCATTATATTATTTTTGCGCATCTATCATTTAGTTTTGGAAAGACAAAAATACAATATTGTGCTTCATTTTATTAGATACTAAATTGTGATTTCATGTAGATTTATGTCACCAGATTCCAAAAAAAAAAAATATAGAACGCTTAGACAACTGCCTTATAATTCCATGTTGTAGTTCAAAAGTTCTATGAATGACCATTTTTCCAGGATATTCGTCTCAAATCCAAAGGAGAAATTGTTAGATCTCCATATTTGAGTGGTTATTTTTGCATAATCTAAGTGCCCTAGAGGTTTTTCAAAGATATTGAATCCATTTATTCATAAATAGATTTGGAACAACAAAAAAATAGTGATTTTGTGTAAACTTATATCGGCAAATTTCGACGAAAAACCGTTTCGTAGAATAGTTAGACAATGCAATTACATATACTATTACAACTAACAAATTTAACACTGATATAATGGTGAAGGAGCCTTACTAATCATTGATAGGTTGACAACTAACATGTACCTCATGTGATCACCACTTTGATCGATCTGGACCCCTCGCTGCCATTATTCCTTCCTTCCTTCCTTCTTATGCCTTTAGTGTGTCTAATAGTAAACATGACACATACAGTTATAAGGTCAATTTCAACAAACATTTCAATAATTTTTTAAAATACCAAAATCCGGACAATTTAAGATTATATAAGACTTATGCAAGTGAGAAAAATGACTAAAGATTCCTATCTAATCTTTAAAAATAGTGATTTTGGTCCGGCAAAACAAGGGTGGTTGCAGAGAAACATGTCCCTGCCACACAAGAGTAGGAAGCACATGTAACTCTATGAGACTAGTGAATAAGACATATGGCAATAACTTTGGCTTTCCAACGAACTTTGGTGAAACATGCCAAAAGTTTCAACATACTTTAATAATTAACATGATTTGGATTTGGAAAATTTCAGATAATGCGTGCATCAACTTCCAACTAGTTTTGCATGCATGATGTTTTTGCATAGTCTCCACTTGGTTTGCATGCAATACACTCACCCAGGTTCGATCTTTCGTTTATTAAGAGCGCTAAGGATAAACCAAACTCCAATGTAATTAATTCGCAATTTGCCTCGTCATATGAAGATTGTTGTAAAAATATTAGTTAAAATGTTTATCTTATTTCTCGTTGCAGATTTAAAGGTAAGGACCAGTCTCATTACAACGAGTTCAGTTAGACCAATCTCACTACAAAGAGTTGAAGTCCCTAGCTTTTAGGATAAAGGAGTAGGGCACCACTGCAACTATTATTGAAGCAATACTACAAATCCTGAAATCTAGGGACTTCAACTCTTTGTAGTGAGACTGGTCTAACTGAACTTGCTGTAGTGAGACTGGTCTTACCTTTTTCTGCTTGCAACGAGGGAAGGTAGAGACAAACATTGTTTTGAAAGCAAGCAATACTACAAATCCATTAGAACAATCCAAATGTCAAGATCCTCGCTTGCACACCTTTCAATCGCACACCTGACTCTCTTCTCAGATGATTCATCGGATCTCCCATCCAAGATATCGAGATCTTTAGGTTGAATGCCAAATTTCACGATTTATATGATGAAGTGCCACCAAAGATTTGTTAAATATAATATAATCCTCAACAGTTGATCAGACACCCGCCTTTTGTCATGGCCAGCTGTACTATCATTTTCTGATTTGCTTGAGCCTATTTAGTTCATTCATTTCCTTTGCATAACAACTTCTTCATGATCTTCTTCATTAACTTCTTCATTTACTCATTTTGTACTCTTCTTCATATATTCTACTATACCTGCTTTCTGCTCTATTCTTTTTTTCTCTCGCATTTTGCTTTAAAGCGTAAACGTTGAAGATTTCACGGAATTCACACAAATTTGTGAAAGATTGTCGCAGAAGGTAGCATCGTTTAAATATTTTTGGAAATCGCTCAAACCTGTCAAAGATTGCAGCGCATTAACGCCAGCTCGAAGAACTGCGGTATTTCTTTTCAAATCTTTGAAAGATTCATCAATCTTTCTTCCACGAGCAAAGAACACATCTCATCTACAAAGAACAACCATTGAGGTCAGAAGATTCATCCTTCTCGCGAACGGATCTAGACCGGAAACCGCCTCGTATGACTAAGAGAGCACGGAAAAGACGAAGAATTTCAGCCGCCGATCTTGGCGCGAAAGGACCCATTAGCTGATCAGCGTGAAGGTGCATGAGGTTTAGTCCTCTAAAGCGCACATGAGAAATTTCGACTTGCGAAGTTCGCTTAAATCCTCAAATCATTTGGACCGGCCCATCAAGAAACACGTAGCGCAGATTCTATTATCGTCAAGGTGTAAAGGTCGAAGACTGTCATGAGAATTCGTGAATCACGAAATCATGAGTCATTCTGGACCGTTGGATCGATAAAGATCATGAGTCGTCGATCTTATCCCATCACAAAATCGAGAATCGAGAGTTGGAAAATCAAGAGATCGGCTTCTCCAAAATTGGCACGCAAAACTTCGACATCACAAATCGCTAAATCCCGAGATCAGGAGCCATCCATCGTCTTAGAGGACAGGTGGTAGCATATCCAAGTGCCATCATTTTTGGCATTTCAGAGTTCGGGATATCGGAGGTCTTGTTGACTAAAGGTCACGACACTCCACGACGAAAAGTCCCAACTCAAAGATCATACCGCCCATTCGCTCGGAGACGAGGAAAATCATCTGCATTTTGTCTACCGGGTTTCGCTGACAGCGATTGAGTCGCAAGTCGCGAATCGCTAAACCATCATGACCGCTCATCTTGAGGGGACACGCGGGCAACACCCAGGCCTTCGTGGAAAGTCCCGAAAGGAAAGGGTCATCGGCATATCGGGATTCAACATTTCGCGAATCCCGAGGACAAGAAGCACAAGCATTTCAGAATTGTGAAGTCCAAATCGCGAGAAGAGATCACGACCATCCATCATAGGAGGACGCCGCGGAGGAGATCAAAGATTCAGGAATTTCCTCGAAAAGAAAAAAAAGTCATCTACCCGGATATCTGGCTCGAAGATCGGGATTGGCGGACAAGCATTATCCAATACATTTCACATTCGAAACCTCAATCCCGAAAGAGATATGACCGTATCATATAAGGCGGCGTCACCGGACCACGAAGTCTAGTTTCAGAGGCTAACTGGTTAGATATTGGGATTTTTGAAGCCAAAACCCCGAAAGGAGATAAGGCTGGGGTCTTGTGGAGAACTTGTCACATGGACTAGGGCAAAGCCACGAGGGGCTAAGGCGAGAAAAGCCAAATCGGTAAATCGATAAATCAGAGATCGGGGAATCAACGAGGATTAAAGAACCCACAAGCCCAGAGCGCTTAACCTTTCTATGCAGGGTCACATTGATCAAGACTATACACCAAGGCCGATAGCTTTCCTCATCAAGAATCTGCCGGGCACCTAAGTTGAGAGTTCAAGTATCGCCTAACTGAAGTTCCAAACCAATCGCAATTACACGCTAGAGACAGTAAGTAAGAATTTTTCGCTTTTGTTCAAATTAAAAATAAATGATGCCGTTTAGCAATTTAGTAACAACTCAGGGTCCGATTCTTTCTTGGAAAGAACTATGAGTTTTTTGTCTCTTCGAATGAGATCCTTTTTGCAAGCACAAGATTGTTGGGATCCAGTGGATCTTGGATATGTGGAACTCGATCCAGCCAAATTCTTCTGCTATGACAAATCCACAGATAATTTCTTAGGCAACACAGAGGAACAAAGAAAATAAAGCCAAATTCTTGGATTCAAAATTTCAGGATGATTCAATTTTTCAAAAATCATGCTTAGTAGACTTCAAAACAGTTCTGGGATATTCTTCAATCTTCCTATCAAGGAAATGACAGGTCAAACAGCTTAAACTACTGCATCTTTTGAGGTGATAATAATTCGAGACTCTAAGGATGACAGGTCCGAAAATGATCGGGCTCATTTATCTCAAAGTCATGGCATCGCGGAACTGTGATCTGACTGACTGGTGAAACCATTACTGATTAACGAATTGTTGAGAAAATTCTAATAAGTTTACCCAAGAAATTTGAATGGTTAAAATAACAATCCTTGAATCCAAGGATTCACAAGTTTTTTAACGATGAACTAATTGATTCTCTAGAGACATGAGACCGTGATCGCATCGTTCACGATGAGTCAATCTCCAATGCCTTCAAACTCAATTCTCCTTCAGCAGAGGAGAGGCTGAGGAAGAAGCAGAGGTCACCAAGGAAGAGGGAGCCAAATCAAAGTAACCCTCACTCCAACGGAGGTAGTAGACACCGCCCTAATCAGAATTTCCAAGGTCAAAGGCATCAACAACAAAATCAACATCGTAAATTTCTAGCCTTAAAGAGGCAGAGGGAGAAGATCAACGACAAAAACAAGCATACAATGCTATTTCTGCAAAAAATATGGGCACTATAAATCTAAATGCAAGAAGAAGCAAACAAATCAGCTCTCAGATAGAGCACATGTCTCAAATCACGAAGGAGAAACCACAGAAGGTATGTTTCTCTCATGACACAAAAAATGAACAACAACCTAAAGATCTTGTTGTTGACAACGGATGCAGCAAATCAGCATGACATGTAACAAAGATTTCACTATGCATTGATTCTTCAATCTCATCCGGATATTACACTTGGAAATGATTTCTTAGTCAAAGTTCAAGGAAAGAAATTGTTCCTATTCTTACTAAATAGAATGTAAAGAAAGACATAAACAATGCTCCATCATGTTCCAAATCAAACTAATTTTGTTGCGGTAGGACAACTCATTGAGCAGTATTATAAGCAGTAATTTTGAGGGAGCATCTTGCAAGATCTATGACAAAATCCTTAGCAGAAAATTGATTTATGAAACTCACATGACTCAAAATATGATGTTTTCCCTTACACTCAGAACTGCAAATATGATTCACCCATATGCACAAAGTGCATCCACACTGAATGAAACAATGGTTTGGAATACATTTGACATACCATTTCAGAAGTCTAAGTCTTCTTCGAAGAACTCCATGGTCAAAGGTCTTCCTATCTTTAAAGAGCAATTCCCCCATGTGAGTCTTGTGACATACTTGGAACACATAAGAGAACCAGTTTTCCACAGTTTTCAAATCAAGCCAAACAACATCTGAACTTGTTCACACTGACCTATTGACTTTGTTTGCATTGGTCTACATAAGTCAATGCGAACAAGGTCAATAGGTGGTCACTTTTATTTTCTAACATTTATTGATGATTTCAACAGGTGTAACATATGGATCTATTTTCTCAGACACAAGTTCTAAACTTTTGCAAAATTCAAAGTATTCAAGGTGGTTTTAAAAATAGAGGGCAATATATCAAAGACTTCAAAGTCGATGGAGGAGGAGAATATAACTCTAGATAATTTGCAAATTTCTGAAATCACAAGGCATTATCATGCAAACAACAACCAAGTATACCCACAACGGTAATTTGGAGTAATGGGAAGGAAAAATCGATAATAATGAATATGGCAAGAACACTTCTTTAAAAGAGAAAAGTTTGTCAAATATTTTTTAGGAAGCAAAGAGTTAATGCTCGGTTTATCTCCCTAATAGATCAACCACCAAATCCAAGCTAAAGTTCCCCAAGAAGCATGGAGAGGGACAAAGATAAATGTTGCACATCTAAGGACATTTGGATGCATAGCATACACTCAATATACCTTCCTAATTAAGGAAGAAACTTGATGGCAAAAGTGGGGAGAAATGCATTTTCACTAGATATAGTGAACATCTAAAGCTACAAGTTTTACAATCCAATCACCAAGAAACTAACTCTCAACAGAGATGTAAAATTGAAAATCAATTCTCGAATGATCCAGAAAATAACAATTGACAAATAAAATTCTCATCACCAAGTTGAGGAAATGCGAAGAAAATTCATGACAACAAGTACCTCAAACTACTCTTCCAATATCGTTGTGCAATAAAGACAACCTAAAAATTCTCAGAATGACTCAACTTCAAATAGAGAATCATTCTCTGAACCAAAAATCAGAGAACTGAAAGTTTGAGAGAAATCCATCGCCAGCTGATGACTTTGTACAACACAACCTTTTTGCTTTAATGTCATGTCAACCCACATCCTTTAAGGAAGAAGCTAAGGAGACACGTTGGGTTCAAGCCATGAACCAAGAAATAGACTCCATTGAGAAGAACAAGACACATGGGACCATTTGTTGATTTTCCAAGTCACAAGAAGAGTATTGGTGTCGGCGGGTTTACAAACTAAACTAAATGAAAAAGGGTAGATCGAAAAACACAAGGCAAGACTTTTTTCCAAAGGATTCTCAACAACCTGCATCGATTATAAGGAAAATTTCGCCTCCAAAGAGGCAAGATTAGACATCAGAAGGACTCTATTGGCCATAGCAACCCAAATTAATAAATGGCGGGCATACCGTGATGGATGTCAAGTCGCAAGATTCCCTAATGGTTTTAGAAGAAGAAGTTTATGTCGCATCAGCCACCGGATTTGAAGTCCAAGAGCAGTAAGCCAAAGTATATCGGTTGAATAAAACCTTGTATGGATTAAAGAAAGTCTAAGAGCTTGCGCTACCAGACTGATTACACTTTACCGATCAAAAGTGGTTTCAGCATAGGTCAAAATGAGCCAACTCTTTACACCAAAACAGATCAAGACGGTAAAATCTTGATTGTATGTTTATATGTTGATGACATGATCTATAATGGAAGCCTGACAATGATTTTAAACACGCCAGTAACCGAAGTTTGAGATGACGATCTTGGCATCATGAAATATTTTTAGATTGAGGTTAATCAATCAACCAGTTGGCATTTTGTCCGCCAGTATATGCACCAGACATCATCAAAAGATTTCACACGGAAGAATGCAATCCAAATAGAACCCCAGATACCCCTAGGGCACAAAATTGAGCAAGAATGATGAAGGTCCCACAATGGACTCCACCCCTGCATAAAATCTTAGTAGGCAGTTTGTTGTATCTTACAAACAACTAGGCTCAATATTATGCATGCATCCAGCCTTGTTTCCAGATTCATGGGGTCCCCAAAGATTCTCATTGGAAAATGGCTAAAACTTAATTCGGTGATATATTGCGGTGAACTCCCTCAATTTCTCGCTTATGGTACACTAAAAACTGATAGTAATCGTCTTTAGTTGCTACCGACAAGATTTTGCAGTAACCTAGATGACATGAAAAGCACATCTGGACATTTTTTTCAATTGGGCATGAAACTAATCTCATGGGCATCAAAGCAACCAATTGTTTCAATATCTTCCGCAGAGGCGTATATACCGCCGCTACTCACCATTGCTTATTATGTGGTCAGGAAGAATATTGAAAGATATAACACATAATGCAGCGATCCAACTCCTATTTTCTCGGTGGACAATACTTCTCAAAGAATTGCTTTATTCAAAAATCGATGTGTTTCACAAAGCAAACACATTGGACACTGTTACTTCATTTGCGAGTTAGTCAATAATGGTGATATTGCACTACAATTTTGTGGTTCTCGAGATCAACTTGTCGATATCTTCACAAAGCCACTAAGAAAATATGTTTTCGATTTTCAGAGACAACACTTAGGCGCTGCACTGGCACGATGTTTGTAACTCATGGAGTTTAAGAGGAGTGTTAAACAATATAAATCCCTCAACAAAGTCGATCAGATAATCGCCACTCGTCCCGCCAACAGATTTTTTTTGATTTGCTTGAGCTTATTTAGATCAGCTATTTTCCTTTGCATAACAACTTCTTCATGATCTTCTTCAAGTAATCGTTTTGTACTCTTCTTCATAAATTCTAATATAATCATTGCTCTATTCTTTTTCTCTCAGATTTTGGCTTCATTAATTCTATCAAGATTTACCCCACCGCTGTCTACAACAAAGAAGATGAAATCTATTATTGCCCTCCTCTGGAAGAACCGAGGGAATAAAATTTAATTGTATCGACATACATGAGTGATGCAAGGCTTCATGCCAGTGGGCTGCATGTAGGGCATTTTACACACATATTATTAGATACAGTTAGTCAAGCTTATGAGCTAGAGACAATGGTGCCTATTGCAAATTTCGCCACTAAGAAAACTATGGTTGTAATCTTGGGGAAATGGCACATGAAATCAGTTGTCTAATGGCTTAGAAGTTTGGGTTTTAAGCAAATCTTATTTGAAATGCTTCATTGAAATTCCATTCTATTTGTTATAGTGTGGTGAAGAAAACCAACCATTTGTTACAAAGATGGAAAAAGATTTCGACGATCTCCTTTCAGACGAAGATAGAAGAAAAGGATGAAGACTGAGAGGTGTGTGGAAGGCATAATTATGGGAAGTGTTTTTATATTAATCTAGATAGTAGATTGTTGATGCAAATAGTATAATGTGCGTTGGTAATGGAGGGTAGTTTTGATTCCAATATGCAATTACAGGAATCTTCTATAGAATGCTTGCTATCGCATCTAAGTTCCTGGAGGTTTCCAAGAAATTGAAATGAACTCATGCATTTTGGAGTCTCCATCCCACCCTATAAATCTAATGATAATTCAACATATGCCCTCCGGCCCGGTGAAGGTTTTGAAAGAATATGGTTGTAGTATACTATGGTGCGTTTCTTTTGTACACTTCACGACATTGTAATCATGAACGCTAAGGAAAAAATACAATATTTTGTATATTTCACGTGAGCATGAATATCTTAATAAAATAGGTAGAACTATTTTGTTGATAGAGGAGTATATGAGAAGTGTTATTTTATTGAAAATAGCTAATGTCCTCCGGTAAATCAACATATTCTTTGTTTTTAAGGAAATGGAAAATATATTTTTTATAGAATTGTAAAAGAAAATTGAAATATTATATTTATCAATATATTTCTCTGTGAGATACAATGCACGTAAGAATTTAACAAAAGTAAGATTATTATAAATCAAGCATAGGTAATAAATCAAAATAAGATTATTATAAAGTTTCCAAGTGCAGGTGCAGGTAGGAAAGTAGATTTTAACAAAAGTAAGTTTATTATAATGCAAGTGCAGGTAAGAGAGTAGTAACTAAAATAAGATTATTATAAACCTGCCAAGTGCAGGTGTTGTCTGTCTCTGCACTATAATACATGATGAATGAATATCTTGGTATTGAAGAACAGAATATGCGTGTGGCAATTGGAAATTTTGGTTTGATGAGAAAAACACAAATTATGCCCATGGAGAATATATATTATGGGCAAAGAAGTCATGTAATTTTTGCATGGCTTGCTTGGAGATTACCTCATCTCCTATTGATGGATGAACCGACTAATCATCTTTACATTGAAACCATCGATTCACTTGCGGAGGCATTGAATGAGTGGGATCAAATTCTAGCTACACGGAAATAAAATTATGCCAAAGGTCATGAACGAGAAGGTCTATAGTCAATAATAGAAGGAAACCAACTCTAGTGTTCTTGGGTGTTAATCTCACTCCACTAAATGAAAGACAGTAGGGTTTGTATCTCCTTCCCAACCTATTGATAAAGAGGCATGGGTTACAGGCACAAATTTTCACAGGAATCTTATTCATGCTGATGAGGTAAGAAACATGAATCCAATTAGTTTTCTTTAAGATAAATTCGACATATTTTTTTTGTTTTTTCCATTTTCAAGGAAAATTGTAACTGTAAAACGAAATTAACACAAGTTTCAATTCCAATGTTATGATTTCATGCATTATGCCATCTATTTTTACAGAAAAGAGCAACCTGCTTAAAATGTTGACACATGCATTATGCCATATATTGTTATAGAAAAGAGCAACCTACATAAAATGTTAACGCATGCATTATGTCATTTATTCTACATAAAAGAGCAGTGTGCATAAAATGTTAACATGATTCTGAATTTTTTTATGAAGCTAAGGCTGCTACAAGCATCTTTGAATCATTTTCCTATCTCCTCTTAGCATCTTTGAATCCTTTTCCTATCTCCCCTTTGTAGATATCATTTTCATATTAGACATAGAAAATGATTATTTCAAACCAAAAATAATGTTTTTTGACATTGGTATAGAGTTAGTGTTGTCATTAAAAATGCGTAATGAAAAAAATGAAACAAATTAACTCGAACATGAAACAAATTACTTGGAAATAATTGAAATAATTGCAGCTTTTGCAACAACTCCGACTTCATAGGAGTTGGTGGATATCCTCCTCTTGGGCGGGACGTGCACATTACCTCTGTATTTATTGGACAATGAATGTGTAGTGCCTCCTCCATCAGGAATAGCCATCGTCACGCCTCCACTTGAAGGATCCGATGCAAATTTCTCCCTTCCAAAGGCCATACTCTGAGTTGGGTCCTGAGAGTTGAGGCGGGTGAAGGAGTTGGGTCCTGAGAGTTCAAGCAGGTGAAGGAGTTTGGTTAGTCATGGAAAAATGAGATAAAGAGGTTTCAATATTTGATTTTCATAAAAAGTAGAAGTTCGATATCCCAACACCTGGTGAAGCTCAAGATCAAAAAACCTGTGAATCTGCTGTCACGCAAAGATGTACATAATAAACATTGGCTATGGGTTATGTACAGTGCATGGGAAAAAAATTAATCTTGGGAAGTAATGTTAACTTAAAAGTTAACATTAATCCACCCTGTATCGTGTTTCCTAAGTTAATGCTCAAACTAAGTAAATTATGTGAGACTTAATCCTAAGTTTGTCTCTAGATGAGGCAAAATAAGACGTCCAATTCCAAACTTACGGTAAAAATATGAAATGAGAGTTCACCAAAAACTTTAGGTTAAATTCATTGTTTTGCGTTCAAGACTAATCGATCAATAGAGAACCAATTACTATAATCCCTGCAGCCTTAAGGGCAGGGACTAATGAGGCCAAATAAGACGCCCAATTCCAAACTTACGGTAAAAATAAAATATGAAATGTGAGTGCAAAATTTTGAGAGTTCACCAAAACTTTAGGTTAAATTCATTGTTTTGCGTTCAAGACTAATCGATCAATAGAGAACCAATTACTATAATCCCCGCATTGAAGGGAAGGGTCTAATAAAGGTATGGCCTTTACATAACAAGAGTATTAAAATAATTCCAAAACATTCAAAGAACTGTAGTATTAGGTCTTAAAAATAATATAATACAGAAATTGATTGCAGACGTGTTGCTCACATTGGTCAGAAATGAACCAACTCTCGCCACCATCTCTGACTGCATAAACAAGGTTATTTTATCCCTTACCTTCTAACTAATTTAGGTTAGTTTATCCCTTACCTTCTAACTAATTTCCACCTGGTAAGTAACGCATATAGGGGCACTCAAGGAAGCTTGAAAAGATAGCTAGTGAAGGTGCAATGCTAATCAATCAAATACGCCTTTCATGGAACCTTCGTTACGAAGAAAAGCACCCCGCTGACAATAAGATGACGATAGGGAGTTTAGTACATGTTTTCATGGACAGATTTCAGTTATGGTCGAATATTCTTTCAGTAGTCACAATAAAAATAAATGGCTCAGATTTTTAATCATTAACTTCCTCTAGCTATTATAAAGCATGGTTCATTATGTAAGTTTATTTTTTACATTTACTTAATTACATATTTAAAAATTATTTTGATAGTTAACTGATTGTCACTTAAGTGATTAACAAAAATAAAATATTAACATCTAGATGTAAAATGAACAAACCGCTATTTGTTAATCACTAACAAAATTTGTGCGATTCATTTATCTTTATGTTTCATGCTCACCAATGGCTAGCTTTGATACTTGTGCTAGTATTATCCACTATTGATATGCCTTGAACTAGAATTAGTCATCAAGTAAAATCATGAAGGTGGGTTAATTTTGCTTGTTTTATGAGAACAAAATCAGTATTTCACAAGTTATTCAACTTCCGACATATATATTTTTATTTAGAATTAATTTACAAGAAAACAACCCCAGCAGAATTTTGTTATATTTCAAATGACTATTTTTCAAATTTTTTTTATCACGATTTGATATATCAATTTGACAATTGTTTAACAAGATGTTTCTTAAAAACGAAATGAATGATAATGAGTTACTTATTTATACAACAATGTATATATTATTAAACTTATGTTTTGAAGAAACAAAACATACTGCAACAATCTACAAAGACTCTATATTTTATTATGACTATTATTTCGAATTTAACGGATGAATTATAATTTCTAGAATTTTTGAAGTTGACCAAAAAACGCTGCAGTTTAACACATGATGTTTTTCTACACCTCGTATCTATCTTAATTTTTACGTAAAACTAAAATCTAAATATACCCTTTTGAAAAGAACAGTTTAAGGATTATGAATATATTTTTTTCAAATTTTTTCACTGTATATGTTTTGAGATACCGATATTTAATTTCACCGAATCATAATGTCTGCTGAAAATATTATGTAGTGAGTTTTTTTTTAAATTAAATAAAATTAGATAAAAATAACAAAAATGAAAACAAATTATATGAATTGAAAGTAGATTCAATTTTGGAAATGCTGGTGTCATTTTCGAAACCAAATTCTCAATGTTTTTAGGAGTCCGCAACCTTTGAAGTTTAGCTATGCTTGGGGCATTTCTCTGGTTTTGGTTTTCAGTTGCAATTTCATTGTTTCGGCCGAAAATATATTTTCGACCGAAAAATAAATATTTCGGCCGAAAGAATAAAACTTAACGGAATCCGTTAAATTAAATGGTTTCCCGATCTTTCGGTCGAAACACTAATTCTTTTGGTCGAAAGGTTGTCGAACGAAATCCGATCGTCAGAAAATAGGAAACGAGGCGTCGTATAAGTTTGAAAATATGAAATGACACGTCGTTTAAGTTCTTTTCACGCCAAATGATATAAATAGGATTGCAACCGAACAAATTTAACATAATCCATCAAATGAACGAAAAGATATGAGCTCGAGGATAAGGATTTCAAAGCACTTCTATTACTGATTGTCACTATATTCTTTTCTTTTTTTCTTTATTCCCTCTGTTCCATAGGCTTAATCGGAGGATAGACATCGATACATGGTGGTTTTTTAAAACACTTCAACAAAGTTTCGAATCATCTTTTTGGTTTTTGTTGAATAAGGTAAATGATGTTTGTTCAAG
>SNQJ01S0190319.1:0-17877 GCA_010110895.2 Picea sitchensis
CCTAATTCATTAAAACATTGGCACACTTTCACTCATTCACACACAAAAGTCACTTATCACTCACATAGTTTTCTTCTCGAAACGTGGAGGTCAAAGTAAGTTTCCTCCAAAGGGATTCCAAAACACCCCACTCTTTTCTTGACGAAACTATCCACTCCCATTTAATTTCAACAAGATTGGCTCACACCCCCAATTTCTCAAACAAAACACATCTAAATTTTTTCTAAAAACTCACTAAGTTTTCCTCCATATGAGGTGCCAAAAGATTTTTTTTAGTATAGGTAGGATTTCGGGGATAAGCATCCAAATAACTCCCCGTTATCTAGTTCTCACATTATCAAAACAATAGAAGTTGTCAAATAGGGAACTGTAAATCCTCCAAGTCAAGTGTTCCTAACACCATAAGGCAGGGAGATACCCGTGAAGGGTTGAAGGCCGAGGTCCAATTGTTCTGTGTGTCCCCCCTTGAGGCACCCACCTTTTGGACGGGATCCAGCCTGTGATCCATTTATTAGGCCAAAAATCTAAATGTCGCACTTTGATCGAGGTGCCTAGTGACCAAATTTTAGGACATCTAACCAAGTGGCAATTGTGGGCTGCAATTGCACCTTGATCAAATTTTGTGTGGCTATTGGGAAATATTTCCAGCTCTTTCGGGATATGCCCCCTTTACCCCTCATTATAACTGATTACTTCATCCTTCACTAGTTTCTCTTCTGGTGACTTCAGACCCCACTGTTGAGTACTATTGGAAGGTCTAGTGTTATTCGAGAGGAAGGACGTTACATATTTTAGGACATGAGCATTTGTTTTATTTGATCCCCCACATGGATAGAACCCACTTATCCACATATATGCTTCTTTTTCAAAACACTTTATGTATGATGCACTTCTGATTACATTTTGATTTAGATATATATCGTGTAAAGTTCAATTTTTTTTTTTTGCAAACAAAGGCTCTTGTTTATTTATTTACTCTCACCACAATTTTCACACATCCGCTCAGCTAGTCGGACATCATAAGGGACCCACAGAACCCCTTCCATTCCAGACGCTTGATAAAGCTCCCTCCTATTCTAGGGGGAGTTACTAGTCTTTCCAACTCATCGGCACCACCTTCACACACTCCAGTGAGTGCCACTATCTTAGGATCAACTTTTCTTGGTTCCACCTTACTTGGGTCCAATTCCCAAGGTCCACAGTCCACTCGCTCTCCTTTACACAAAAGAGGGGGGGAAACTTCCTCTCATGGGGGAAGTACAAACCCACCTAGTCCCCCTCAAGGGTCAGGTTCACAAACCACTCACACCATGGCTGGAGCTAATCCTCCTCCACCACTCCAAATGCCATATTTGACCTCTCTTAACATACCAGATCTAAGAAAACTCACAAATGATCCTATATTACATGATCCCACATGGCCTACAATGCCTACCAAACTACCTTCATACATCCCCAAGTTTGAAGGAAAGGCAGGGGATGATACTGCCAACCATGTCATGACTTTCCACTTATGGTGTTCTTCCAACGATATTATGGATGATTCCATCTGACTACGATTATTTCAATGCACATTCACTAGCCCATCAGCCAAATGGTACGTAGACGAAAAATCGAGGTCCCATGCAACTTTCGAGTCCTTGGCCAAAGTATTTTTGACCTTATTCCAATTACCAATCCACCATGACAGTGGTCTTGAACTACTCTCTAATTTCAAACAAACCTTAGTCACACATATCGCTGATCACATTCACGAGTGGCGTCGATGACGTAGTTTGTGCAAAGAAGAAACCACCAAACAACAATGTCTTGATTGGTTTCTCAGATCACTTGTCTCACTCCTTGGTAAAGATGTGGCTTCCACCTTCCCTCAATTGAAAGAAGAAGCCATTAGTAAGGCTCAACAATATGACCTCATCTATTCTCAATTAGGGTACTTATACATAGTACTCCCTGATCTCCCAAAACCCATGCCATTCGACCAAGATAAACCTGGGGTGTCTCACTCAACAGATGGATTGATTGGTAACACAACACACCATAATCCACAACACCAACAACCACCAATGTATGTCACACCTCAATACCCACTGGCATATGGAGGAAACCCTTATTATCCTCCACCCCCTTATCAACAAACATACCCTATTGCCCTTCCTCCACCCATTAGTGGGCCACTGCTGGCACCCACACTACATCTACCTATCCAAACAAGTTTTGGTACTCCATCTACCTCATCTTATACTTTAAGTACTAGTGAAAGTTCCACACCTTCTTATGTACCTTACGGATCAAAAATACCACAGAATCTGTACATTCCATTTCCTGGTCCTCCACCGCCCATGGCCCCACCACAAGCACACCCTCATGCTAGGGTGAATTTTGTTCAACCCTCTCCCATTCAACAATATGAAAATTTCGAACAGATAAATACGAAAAATTCGACCCATCCATCAAATAATTCCAAAAAGAAAGGAAGAAACAGGAACAATAGAAACCCAGGTCAAGGTGAGAATCACCCCCAACAGAACCAACCTACTAGGGGAAACAAGAAATAAGGGAATCAGAACCCCTAGGGGGGCAATAAGAACAAACGCCAATGGAGAAATAACAATAATATTATAACCACCTTCCTTTGTTCCCTTTGTGGTGAGTTCGGTCATTATACTCATCATTGCCCCCAAATCGCTGATTTTAAATGGATGAAAGACTCAGGAAGTGTACCACATCCTAAGCACCGCCTTCCCCTCAGCAAGCCCCACAACAATACATGCAACAACCACCCCCATCCATGCTGCAAAACCCCATTCCACACCAGGGTGTGATGAACACCCAATAGAAGATGTAGCCCACCCCATCACAGTTGGGACAGTATCTCAATCCAAACAATCCCATATATCACACTATCCTCCTCACTAGTGAGAAAGAAATCCTTCTGCAAACACATATTTGCAAATACCAAACACCCGCTGAGTCTCCCCCCATTCTCCCAGAAACAATCCTAGCACCAATGGGACCCTCATTGGTGATTCCTCGCCCTAATGAAGAAACACTCTTCGCATCCCTCGCACCCCATTGTGCAGGAATGTCCACAACCCATAGGCTAGGGCAGCTCATAACTATAGTTTGGTCAATGACTTAGCACAATCCCCGACTGCCATGTCAGTCTTAGAAGTCCTTCAAACTTGTCCCACTTAGCAGAAATCCTTACTTTCCACCTTGGGGGAAGTCGACCCCACGGATACTCAACTCATCACATTTGATCTCCATAGTGGAGAGTTTCATCTCCCCGCTCTCATTTCTTTTCAAATCCTAGTTAAAATTCAGAACATTACAGTTCAGCAGTGCATCATCAATGAAGGCGCATCCACATGCATCATGTCCAAGTCTGCATGGCAGAAGCTTGGTTCCCCAAAACTCATACCATCTGCCATTACCTTAAGAGCTTATGAAGGATGACCATCTTCTCCTAAAGGGATCTTCCAAAATGTCCTTGTAGAACTTAGGGGCAAGACCATTCTCATCGACATTGAAGTTATCGATGCCCCACTCGATTATAATATCTTTTTCAGTCGTAGCTACATGTATGCTATGAAGGTATTTTCCTCTTCCATCTTTTGAACCATGATGTTCCCCCATAATGGGAAGATAATTACCATTGACCAAGTCTCACATTATGAGCCTAACCCTTATGGCAACATTGATAACATTCTCCCTCTCATCCACACTAATTCTGATGCATACCCACTCATCAAAATGGGTCCCAGAATTTTCAAAGACCCATCATTGTTAGGAACTTACCATGGTGCACCACTGCTCCTTCACCCTTCCAATCGGTTATGCATTGTATCATCCAAAGGAACTGACATGGAGGATACCCTT
This sequence comes from Picea sitchensis, assembly GCA_010110895.2. NCBI lineage: Eukaryota > Viridiplantae > Streptophyta > Pinopsida > Pinales > Pinaceae > Picea > Picea sitchensis. The sequence goes on from SNQJ01S0190319.1 coordinate 3,883, forward strand.
CCTCCCAGGGAGTCTTCTATCATATCTGACATCCCACTAGTCGCAGAGCTCCTCCCTCATGAGCCTCAAGAGAACTTGTCGACTCCACTAGTTCATGATTTCACCTCTCCCCAAGGTCATATCCCCGTTTGGGAGATAGTTCCCCAAGCCATTACTTAAATCCACTTATTTTACTCTCCACCAGGCATACAATATTTCCAAGTAGACGCAATGATTACTCTCCCTAATATGGTCTTGGAAATTCCAGTTTGGTATTTACATTCACCATAGATGGTTCCTCAACCATCCCTTCCCCCACAAATGGAAGGAATCCCAATGATGATTCCCATACTCACTCCCACCATACCCTCTACACCCCCACTCACTAACCTCCCTACCATGGTTGGGGGAAGGCGAAAGAAGAAAGAGCCCACAGCTCCACTCTCCCCACGTGTCCAACCTCCTTGCATGCTAGGTGAGAAACATGGACACCCAACCAACAAATGCCCATATCTACTCGAGTTACGTAACCTAATTCCACTCAATCAAACACCATCACCAATCACCACTGTAGCAAGTACTACCACTACATCCCCTAACTCAAGTAGCAAAGGGCTGTGAACCAAATTCGCTTGCGCTATATGTTCAGAATATGGCCATTATACACACCATTGCCCAGCACTACCTCAATTCCGGTAGACATTAGTCGCAGTAGGCCAAAGCTTCCAGAACGAACCCAATCCAACTACATCATCCCTACCAAACATCATCGACATCCATTATGTCACGACTTCAGTCAATGAATGTATGCGATTCCCTTGCTCTCTATGTGAATCCCTAGATCATTTTACATACCAATGTCTTATGATCATTGAATACAGGCAACACCAATTGACCTTGATTCAAACACCTGCGCCCCCTACAGAATCAATGATTAACCTTACCTCATCACTAAAGATTCTTCATATCATTTCTCCTAAACTAGAGGCACTCCCTATTCCTTCATGGTTCTTGGATGACTTATCCGAGGATTTACCCCCAAATCCCCCCAATTCTCTTGTTCATCTCCCTACGAAACTTTTGCATCCAACTACCACTGATACTCCTCAGTACCTCAATATTAGGCTTATGTCAAGTGAACCATCACAATATCATTGCATCATTTCCCCTGATTCTTCATCACTAGAGGACAACCACCCGGCCCTGTGGGCCCGTGGCAATGTGGGCCCTACAACTATATATAGCCTTTTTCACCAAACTTCCAAACCCCATTCCAGGAGCTCCGGGTGTCTATTTTTCGATCCGTCTTTAGCCATGGGATCAGCATCCCATCACCTGCATCAAGACAGTCCTTGGGCCATTTTTTATCCCTAGCCTCCAGGGTGCCATTTTTTTCATACCCATCCAGGTACGCATGCTCATGTTCAAAATTATCAAATAAATGCTTGTATGTTCGATTCTCTTCAGATATTGTTCATGTTGAGTATTTTGTTTTTTATGTGTGTAGGTACTTGGTCATAATACATCAACGCCACCCCTTCAGGTATATAATTAACACTGACATGTAATCATTCCCTCTGAATCTCAATTGCATCTCTAGTCACACCCTCTGAAATTTGCCTTTAGGATCCCCATCTTTGGCTTTGCAGTACCAACTTCTCCATTGCATTTTGAGTACTGTCACCTGGTAGCACTCTCCCCCACATGAGTTGTCCCATTCATAGAACCCTTTGGCACTTTGACACTCATGCTATTTTTCAACCCTTTAGGGATGTAGTCCCGATAGTCTTACATTATATCCTGAATCAGCCACATACTCTTTCTCCTCATTTTGCTAGCTTTCCCAATGGAATCCTAGGTTATCTCTTCAAGGTTTTGTTATGACTGCACCTCCACAGTATCATTAACCCTCCATTTCATCCACAATCAGTTTTCCCATCCTCAAATTTCCCTCCATTTCATCTACCTCATACAGAAACCCACCCATGGGGCCCCCAACCTCCACCAGTTCTCCAAAGAAAAATGTGCCCTAACCGGCCCAACCATATTACATTGGGGCACCCGTTTCTATATTTGTACACTCATCCCAAATTATTCTTTATTCATTTGATATTTGTAATAAGACTTTGTTTTGAGCATTTACATATCTTTTTGTCGTCACCTTCGATGACCTTCTTCCCTTTTTGGCAAATGCAACCCATGTCGCCCTTGGTTGGGGAACTCCTTATCATCTACTCATGTTGACATCATCCATATACTCTGAGTATACCACGGGAGACTTACCTCTACTCTCTGAGTTTGTTCACTTTGTCCCGCCTCTGGCAGAACTTATCCCACATCTTGTTGTCCCCCTGACACTCGACATAGTTGAACGATTGCGGCCACTTATACTTCGCATATACCCCCAACCAAGGGAAGTCTTGAGTCTTCATACATCTTGATTTCGTCCATGTACCTCCTCATTTCCTAACCTCACCTAGTGGATTTCACGAAGCCCTTTGCTTCTTGGAGTTTCTTCCCCCTTGTGTCAACATCAACATAGTTTCCATAAGGGTGACAGTATCTTGACTCTCATTACCTTTGCAATGAGAGGTCTTGGACAACACAGGGAGAACCACAATTACTCCCTGCTATCATTGACCCCCATAACATTCAACTTCAACACTTTCTCATGTTATGGTGGGTCTTACTTTGCGACTATTGCAGTTGTTTCTTATATTTTCCAAAGACCTTTGAACTTGGTTGGGCTATCAATGCCTACAAAATCCATGATACTTCTTACAAGTGTCATTGCCTACTATTCAGAGTATGTTCCTCCTCAGAATTTTCTTCTACCTTTATCACGACCTCCCCCGAGGGTGTTGTGGTTGTCTACATCAACACACTGTTTTAGTTACTATACAACACCATTCATTTTTGAGTTACATGACACGGGCATGGGGCATGCCCACCTCATTTGTATACAATTTATTTTTTACACACCTTATGGGAGTTTGGGTCCTACAAGTTCCCTTCTCCCTCCAACGGGTCACTCTTGATACTCTCACTATTGCTCTCTCTTACAACGACACTCTCAGTAAAAGAAACATTGATGTGTTTCGGCTATACATATGCTCCTAACCTCATCCATCAGGGGGCATCTGTTATCACTGAAATTTCGTCCGCAAATGGTTACAGGAATCTAGCATCATAAAATAGTTATGAGGTCACCCATGGACCAAAATTACCACAAAATCATTTCCAAAAGGTCCAAAAATATACAACTAGTGATAAAATTAAGGTGTGCTATGACTACACAGGGCGCGCGCGCACATGCACGATCTAGAAATGCATGAAAAGTGCACATGCGCACAATGTGCGACCGTGTTTGCTAAAAGCCACGCACATGTGAGAACAACACATTTATGAGATTGGTCGGCCTCCCACCCACTTTTGGTTCAGCTTCCAAGTTGATTTGACACCCAAATCTCCGCTGAATTTGACTAGGTGGCTGGTCAAAGACCTAAAAATGCCCTAAATAGCCTCTTTTCACACTATAAGTTGGTTGCACAATACCTCAAAGTGGTGCTATAAAACAAGGCCATGGGTGCACTTCATTTTCAAGGAATTCATTTGCAAGGTTATGCTGCTGCTATTCTCTTAGGGAATCCTCTTTTCTCATCAAGAGTATACTAGCATCATTACATTGGGCAATCCATCTCACCTCTTGAGTGGATTGGCTTGGGATTCTTTCACCATTTCTTTCAAAGTTGTAAGAAGAGATTAGTTTTGGGGGTCCAAGAGCCCTCCCTTGGAGGAAGAAGGGACCCATAGTTCTCTTTCTTCTTGGTTTTGTCTTTCACTAATATAATCCTTGCCATTGGTGACATTAGTCTTATTGGTTTTTTGTTCTTATGTCTTTATGCTCAATAGTTTAGTTGTTATTTCATTTCTTAGTTTAATTCTTAGCTTAGTCTTTTATATTTCTTTTTCTAACCCTTTCCTTTACTGTTGTCTTTCTTAGCTAACCCAACTAAGCTTGTAATCACCTATGTTTTGCTCATTTAGGTGACAAAAGAGGCGCAACAGGGGACACTTTGGAAAACTGACCAAAGAAGTGATAGTTGATCCTAACTAGGTATAGGTTATCTCAATTAGGTTCTTTCTTGAGATAATGACCTATAAGGGACCCATCGATATTATGACCAAATAAAAATGGAGAAAAAGGGGTGTAATGATGTAGGTGCACCCACTAGGCACGTCCGCTCATAGGATCCTTCCTCCTGCATCGGCTCGAAGAACTAAAAGGTTCTTCTAATTCCCTATAGGGAAATTTTCACCCACAACAACTCTCTCACGGGGGCTCTCTTTCCTTTAAATCAACACTGGCCTTTTGTTATCGGGGTTCCTCCTATCGGTATTTCATCACTTGAAATGTCCAAACAACTTGCTTTACCAATCCGCGATCCCTGATACACTCCTTTGTTTCCTTAGCCCCACCTGGCTAATCCTTTAGTCCATGCGACCGCTTTCTATAAGACCGCATCCTTATATTCCTTCTCGTCGGGGTTTCTGACTTCAAAATCCTGATGCGCTCAAATTCCCGTTAGCCCTCCAGGCTAAGCTCTTGGTCCACGTGACCTCTTCTTATATGACTGTAGTCATATTCCTCATCAGGGTTTTGGTATTTCTAATGCCAAAATGCAATCGTCCTTAGGACTCACGATCCCCCGAATCCCAACGCGCTCTTTACGCATTATCCCTCCCAGCTATGGGATTTTGACCATATGACCGTTATCCCTATGACCGCAGTCTCATCCCTCGTTGAGGCTATGGGGTTTCAAATGCTAAAAAACACTTAACCACGGGATTCTCGATTTCGTGAATCCCGACTCTCCGGTTTGCTGACAGCTGGCCCCACGGTGGCACCTTCCTCCCTGTCAGGGTTTTCGAGCTTCGTGATTCCAAATGCATAAACACCTTGTCACCAGGATCCTCGATATCCCAATGACCCAAACATCGATAGAAGACTTCCTTGTCGGGACTTTTCCCGATGGCTCTGATTGCTCCCATGCGTCCTCCCCTAATGGACGGTCCTGGTTAACTCTCAGGATTTCATGATTTTTGATGTCCTGGATGCCTCATCCCTAGGACTCATGAAATACCGAAATCCGACTCCCTTCAGATCTCTGACATGCGTCCCAAATGAATGGACGGTTCATACCAGTTCTCATTGTTTCAAGCCTTTACAAGACCATGAACACTCACTTACCTGAACCCCGATGACCAGATCCCCAATCTAGATGACCACACGACACGTGTCCTCCCTAAGATCCTCCGGCTATCATCCTTCCATCGTTCGGGGTTCAACTAGTCACAGATTCTTGTCTTCTGAAACTCTGGAATGCCGATGGACTCTCGATCCCTGCCACCTATCCCAACAGATGGACAACTTTGAACTCGTCGGGATTTTGAGACTTCTGATGTCCTGACTCTCACAACCTCAGGAACTTCGATTTCCTGAATCCTGACGCCTCTTGGGGTTCTTGCTCTGCTCACGAGGGTTAAACCCTATAAAATTCCTATCAGATCGAACGGCTGACGGGTAACTGATCAACGATCCAATGGCTCATGACCCCTAGAGCTTGAACACTAAACGTGGCCATAACCTCCTCGCTTCTTTGGCAGATCCAATGGCTGACAGGATTTTGCAAATCTCCTCCACAAGATCCTAACCGTCGATCTCTTCCTCTTGGATGTCTTCCATGGGTGAACCTAGTATTCCTCTGTGAAAACTGGTCCTCCTACGCGTAACTTTGCAGCGCTTGTTCAAACACTGCACGACATAGAATTTCAGTGCTTCTCTTCGATGAGCTTGAAAGCCTTATCCCTCCTGAGCTTTCTCACACTTTCAGCCTCAAAGAGGGTCCTTGCACGCACTCCTTGCGGAAGTTCTCAAACACCTCCAAGTGTTGAGTTCTTTCGACTCTGCGCACACCTGCAACAGTAGTCCTTCAATACTTCACTCAGATTCACAACTAAGACTCTCCTTAGCCTACGCACTCCTTGCACAGCTCCTATAACCAAATTTCACTTCTGGGTGAACAAGAATAAGAGTTAAACTATCTGAGCCTTCTGTCAACGCACTCCTTGTGGACGACTTCAACTGTACTCCTTGCAGGAATCCTTGCTCAGATAGAGAAACAATTGAAAATCATTTATTCTACTTCCTTTCAGACTTCAATCTCAACACATGAAATCATATACACAGCATAAAAACAAATGCATAACAGGAAGTAAATACTCATCAGCATAACATTCAACATACATACATAGAGAATAAACACAACTCCATGAATTTGAATTAAACTCTTCTATTAATCCAAATGACTATACATGGGTGTTTATGCACAACTCTTTGCTTCTCTTATTAATGCTCAAAAGAATTGTTACAATGCACAATGAGGGTGTCTATATCCCGTTTCCCTCTTTTCTTCTAAAACTGTCTAATCCAAAATTAAAAATCCTATCTACCTGCATTAACTACTATAAATGCCTCCATCTACTTTAGACGAGAGTGGGGTGCTCAAGGTATGATTACAGTATCAAGGCACCTTCATTAAATGATCTCATTTATATTTGGTGCATCAACTTCAAGGGAAAATTTAAAAATTTGGCTGGGTCTGCCCAGCTATCCCTTGTCCTACGCGCTGGCTCGCTTGATGTGAGGGATGCTCCTGCATCATACTTCCTCGCTTGAAAAATTTCATGGGCTCCTGTCCATGAGCTCCTGCACGGTCTGTCCATGCTTCAGAATCTCTGCTTCATTTTCCCAGCTGGCATCTTCAACTAGATGGCCTTTCCACTTGACCAAATATTCGAAGTATTCTTTCCTTCTGGTCTTCTTACCCACTCGTTTATCCAGTATCTGCTCCATCTGTGGCTTCTGTGCAACTGGCATCTACTTCTGCCACTAAACCTCTGGCTATTCACCACTTGTTATTGCTTCCTCAACTTTGTATGGGTACAAATACGAGACATTGAATATCGGAGAAATTCCGATCCCATCGAGTAATTCAATCTCATAAGCATTCTCTCCAATTTTCTTCAAGACCTTGCATGGTCCGATTTTCTTCATCTTCAATTTATTGTATGTTCCTCTCGGGAACCTTTCTCTTCTCAAGTATGCTAGAATCAAGTCACCAACCTCAAATTGAAGTTGTCTTCGATGGTAATCTTCTCTCTGCTTATACTCCTAACTTGAATTCTGCAGTCACTCCTTCACCCGGATGTGAAGTTCTCTCATCTCCTCCGCGAATTCTTCTGCACTAGCACTCCTAGTAGCAGTCTGTTCTGAATCTCTCAATTCAGAAACTCCTCTTGGCTACGTGCCATATACAATCTGGGATGGATTCTGGCTTGTGCTCCGATTCATTGAGTCATTATACCCAAACTCTGCTTGTGACAATGTATTGTCCTAACTGCTATGGTGCTCCGCCACCAGGCTCCTCAGCAAGTATCCCAGACTTCTGTTCACCACTTCTATTTGTCCATCCATCTGAGGATGATAAGCTAAACTAAACAACAAATTAGTCCCCAACTTCTTCCATAATGTCCTCCAAAAGTGTCCTAAGAACTTTGTATCTCTGTCTGAAACAATACCCCTTGGTAAGCCGTGAAGTCGAACGACTGCTTTGAAAAATAGATTCGCGATGTGCGTCGTGTCACTGGTTTTCTGACATGGGATAAAATGTGCCATCTTGGAAAATCTATCCACTACCACAAAGATTGAATCAAATCCTCTTTGCATCCTTGGCAATCCCAATATGAAATCCATGCTAATTTCATCCCATGGCTTCTCAGGTATGTGTAATGGTTGATAAAAACCCGCATTCTGCGTCCTTCCCTTTGAATGCTGGAAAATCCTGCATCTATCTACAAACCTCTTGACCTCTGCTCGCATTCCTGGCCAAAAGTATGACTCACTCAGCTTCGCAAATGTTTTATCATGACTGAAGTGTCCGACCAATCCTCCACTTTGTTTCTCCTTCAACAGATTCTCCCTCGTGGAGCAATTCAGAATACATAGTTGATTTCCCTTAACAACAATCCTTCCTGGATCATGTAGTCTACCCAATTGCTTCTATCTCTGAGAACTAGATTCTCAGCTGCTTCATATGCTTCCTTAAAGTCTGGATCATCTGCGTACATTTCTCTGAGATCATCAAAACCTAACATCTTGACTTTGAACACCTGCAACAACAAACATTTCCTGCTCAAAGCATCAACAACTTTGTTAGCAGTACCAAAAATATGTTTTATCACAAATGTAAAATTTTTCATGTACTCAACCCATTTAACATGCCTCTAATTCAACTTTTCCTATTGAGTCACAAACTGTAATGCATGGTTATCACTATACAAAACAAATTCCTTCGGAATCAAATAGTGCCTCCACTTCTTCAATGCCTAGATGATGGCGTAAAATTCCTTATCATACGTGGAATAATTCACCTTCGCTTCATTCAGCTTCTCGCTAAAATATGCAATTGGTCTATCATCTTGACTTAAGATTGCTCCTATTGCAAATCCGCTTGCATCACATTTTACCTGAAATGTCTTTTGAAAATCTGGTAATACCAGAATTGGTTGTTCCATAATATTTCGTTTCAACAAATTGAAACTATTCTCAGCCTCCTCAGTCCAGTGAAAAGATTTATGTCTTTTATTTACTGTGTCCATCATTGCTGCACTAGTTCCACATAAATTCCTAATGAAGTTTTGGTAGAAACTAGCCAAATCGTGAAAACTTCTCACCTCAAATATGTTCTTCGGTGATGGCCAATTCTTGATTACCTCCACCTTATCTGGATCCATCCTCAACTCATTTTCTGAAATAACAAATCCAAAATAAATGAGTTCTATCTTCATGAATGAGTACTTCTTTATGTTTATCAACAACTTCTCTTGCTTTAATCTCTTCATCACAATGGCCAAATGCTTCAGATGTTCAGCCTCCGTTTTACTAAAAATCAGTATATCATCCAGTTATTCGATAACAAATTTTCCGATGAAATCCTTCAGGACTTCATTCATCAACCTCATAAAGGTACTTGGTGCATTTGTTAAGCCAAATGGCATAACAAGCCATTCATACAAACCTTCATTTGTCTTGAATGTTGTTTTCCATTCATCACCTTCCCTCATGCGAATCTAGTGATATTCACTCTTCAAATCAATATTTGAAAAAAAAATTGCCCCACTTAAGAAATCCATTAAATCATCCATCCTCGGCAATGGAAACCTGTACCTGATGGTTATCTTGTTAATCGCCCTTGAATCAGTGCACATCCTCCAGCCTCTGTCTTTCTTCGGACTAAGTACCATCGGAACAACACACAGACTCAAGCTTTCCCTGAGCAAACCTTTGTCCAATAACTTCTGGACTTGTCTTTTGACCTCTTCATTCTCCTACAGTGTCAATCTGTATGCGACTTTGTTTGGAAAAACTGGCTCCTGGTATGATATCGATATGATGACTCACACTCCTGATCGGTGGCAACGAACGAGGTAATTCGTCCACTACAATATCAATGAATTCTTCCAGTAGTCCCTAAACTTCTTCTGGAAAATCATCCACTCTTGTGCTAGTCAGAACAATCTTCGGTTTTCTGACCACAATGAATTGTGGATCCTCTTTCTTCTTAACCTTGGTAAGGAGTTCCTTCCCACTCATGAGAAGTACTGTGTTTCTTACCTCTAGTTTTACCTCTTTATCCTTGATCAGAAGCAACATGTGAGTTCTCCCATTCTTCTCCAAGGTGTATGTGTTCATCCTCCCATCATGAATCACATTTCTATCATACTGCCATGGTCTACCCAACAATAGATGACAAACATCCATAGGAATAACATCACATAATATATTATCATTATATCCTCCTATCTTAAATTCAACTAAACATTGTTTGGTGACATTTACCTGATGTCCTTTTTGTAGCCATGAAACTTTATATGGATTTGGATGATCAGCCGTCTCCAACTCTAGCCTTTCTACCATCTCGGTTGAAACAAGATTGTCAGTGCTACCGCTGTCCACAATGACCTTGCATGCCCAACCCTTGGTCTTGCAAGCTGTTCTAAAAAGTTTGGTCCTTTGGACTGAAATTTCCACTTCCTTCTCTGGTGTCAAAAGGATCTCATCATCAGCGATCTTCCACCTTCAGCATCTTCTGCCTCAACATATCGCCTCTGTGCCTCGGCGATGTGAGTTTCTCCAGTTTATTTCTTTTTATCTGGACACTCGAATGACTTGTGCCCATTCTTTCCACATGTGAAGCATGTAATTACTCCACCTCTTCCTCTTCCTCTACCTATGGTATGAGGAAACCTATTATTATCATCATATCCTCCTCTCTGCTCATTATGTTGTCCTCTCTGTTCTGTGTATTTTCCTCACTGTGAACTTCCACCTCTCTCTGTCCGAGTCTGAGGTTTCTTCTAGTCGTCCCTGGGATTTTGGATTCTTTCTTGGGCAACTGCTTTTCCTCTGGGTTGACTTCTGCCTCGACCTCTTTGACTCTGCTTTCATCTCGGCTTATCTTCTGCCTTTAAAGCCATTTGATAAGCATCTTATACCATTCAGATGGTTGCCATACTCATTTCATCTTGAATCTCATATTTCAAGCCATTCATATACCTAGCCAATTTTTCGTCATTGCTTTTGCGATGACCTGCCCTGATATTCAACCTGCAAAATTCCTTAGTATATTCCTTCACTGACATCAGTTTCTGTCTCAGGTTCTGCATCCTCCTGAACAGAGAAATTTGATAGTCCCTGGGAATGAATTTTTCCTTCATCTTTGCAATCATCCTGTCCTAGCTCTTAATTTTCTGCTTGCCTTGGCAATGCCCGTCAGCTTGTAGTTCATCCCACCACAAAGCTGCATGTCTTTTTAATCTTGTGGCGGCATGCTTGACCTTCTTGTCCTCTTCGATATCTTAATAGTCGAAGTAAGTGTCTAGAGCTCTAATCCAGTCTAGAAGCTCTTCTACATCCAGATTTCCCTCATAAACTGGAATGTCCATCTTCACCTTTGCACCCATTCTTACAACAAATTTTAGTAAGCGCTCAATTGCTGCATCTTCTGCTAGGATTTCTTCTTCTCCATGTCCAACATCATCTTCATTTTTGGACTCACTGATATCTCTTTCATCAGCTATGTCCCTTTGTGATGTCTCCATGTCCTCCATTCTGGCACGAAGATTACGCACTTCTCTCTCCATGTCTGGATTCTACACTTGCCTACCCCTACCTCTGGGCATCTCCCTTTCCTCCTCTGGATCGGGTGATTTTCTATCCCTTCTTCTTGGTGGCATGGTGAATTCTCCTTTTTCTCTACTACAGAAAGAAAATAATCTTTTCTAAGCTCTGATACCACTTGATGTGTATCAGAGTGCTCTTTTTCTCTTGCCTCTCTTGCATGAAACATACAGACAAGAAATAAGCTCTGATACCACTTGACGTAGGTGCTCCCACTAGGCACGTCTACTCAGAGGATCCTTCCTCCTTCCTCGGCCAGAAGAATTGAAAGGTTCTTCTAATTCCCTATCGAGAAATTTTCACCCACAACAAATCTCTCACGGGGGTCTCTCTTTCCTTTAAATCAACACTGGCCTTTTGTTATCAGGGTTCCTCCTATCGGGATTTCATCACTTGAAATTTCCAAACAACTTGCTTTACTGATCCTCGATCCTCGATATGCTCCTTTGTTGCCTTAGCCCCACCTGGCTAAGACTTTAGTCCATGCGACCTCTTTCTATAAGACCGCATCCTTATATTCCTTCTCATTGGGGTTTCTGACTTCAAAATCCTGATGCGCTCAAATTCTCGTTAGCTCTCTAGGATAAGTTCTTGGTCCACACGACCTCTCCTTATATGAACATAGTCATATTCCTCATCAGGGTTTCAGGATTTCTAATGCCAAAACGCAATCGTCCTCAGGACTCGTGATCCCCCGAATCCCGATGCGCTCTTTACGCGTTAGTCTTCCTGGCTATGGACTTTGGACCATATGACCGTTATCCCCATGACCACAGTCTCATCCCTCATCGGGGCTACGGGGTTTCAAATGCTGAAAAACACTTAACCACGGGATTCCCAATTTCACGAATCTCGACTCTCCGGTTTGCTAACAGCTGGCCCCACGGTGGCACCTTCCTCCCTATCGGGGTTTTCGAGCTTCGCGATTCCAAAATGCATAAACACCTTGTCACCAGGATCCCCGATATCCCGATGACCCAAATGCCGATAGATGACTTCCTTGTCGGGACTTTTCTCGATGGCTCCGATTGCTCCCACGCGTCCTCCCCTGATGGACGGTCCTGGTTAACTCTTGGGATTTTGTGATTTCTGATGTCCTGGATGCCTCGTCCCTAGGACTCATGAAATACCGAACTTTGACTCCCTTCAGATCTCTGACACGTGTCCCAAATGAATGGATGGTTCAGATCATTTCTCACTATTTCGAGACTTTACAAGACCATGAACACTCACTTACCTAAACCCCGATGACCACATCCCCGATCTAGATGACCACACAACACGTGTCCTCCCTGAGATCCTCTGGCTGTGATCCTTCTGTCGTTCGGGGTTCAACTAGTCATGGATTCTTGTCTTTTGAAACTCCAGAATGTCGATGGACTCTTGATCCCTACCACCTGTCCCAACAGATGGACGACTCTGAACTTGTTAGGATTTCGATACTTTTGATGTCCCGACTCTCACGACCTTAGGAACTCTGGTTTCCCGACTCCCGATGCCTCTTGGGGTTCTTTCTCTGCTCACGAGGGTTAAACCCTGTGCAACTCCTGTCAGATCGAACGAATGATGGGTAACTAATCAACGATCCAACGACTCATGATCCCTAGAGCTTGAACTCCGAATGCGGCTGTAACCTCCTCACTTCTTTGGAAGATCCAATGGCTGACGAGATTTTTCAAATCTCCTCCACAAGATCCTAACCGTCGATCTCTTCCTCTTGGATGTCTTCCATGGGTGAACCCAGTATTCCTCTGTGAAAATTGGTCCTCCTGCACGTAACTTTGCAGTGCTTGTTCAAACACTCCACGGCACATAATTTCAGTGCTTCTCTTCGACAAGCTTGAAAGCCTTATCCCTCCTGAGCTTTCTCACACTTTCAACCTCAAAGAGGATCCTTACATGCACTCCTCGTGGTAGTTCTCAAAAACCTCCAAGTGTTGAGTTCTTTTGACTCTGCGCACACTTGCAGCAACAGTCCTTCAATACTTCACTCAGATTCACAACTGAGACTCCCCTTAGCCTGCGCACTCCTTGCATGGCTCCTATAACCCAATTTCACTTCTGGGTGAATGAGAACAAGAGTTAAACTATCCGAGCCTTTTGTCAATGCACTCCTTGCGGATGACTTCAACTGCACTCCTTGTAGGAATCCTTGCTCAGATAGAGAAACAATTGAAACTCATTTCTTCTTCTTCCTTTCAGACTTCGATCTCAACACATGAAATCATATACACATCGTAACAACAAATACATAACAGGAAGTAAATACTCATGAGCATAAAATTCAACATACATACATAGAGAATAAACACAACTCCATGAATTTGAATTAAACTCTTCTATTAATCCAAATGACTATACATGGGTGTTTCTGCATAACTCTCTGCTTCTCTTCTCAATGCTCAGAAGAATTGTTACAATGCACAATGAGGGTGTCTATATCCCGTTTCCCTCTTTTCTTCTAAAACTGTCTAATCTAGAATTAAAAATCCTATCTACCTGCATTAACTACTATAAATGCCTCCATATACTTCAGACGAGAGAGGGGCACTAAAGGTATGATTACAGTATATCAAGGCGCCTTCATTAAATGATCTCATTTATATTTGGCACATCAAATTCAAGGGAAAATTTAAAAATTTGGCTGGGTCTGCCCAGCTGTCCCTTGTCCTCCGCGCTGGCTCGCTTGATGTGAGGGATGCTCCTGCATCATG
>SNQJ01S0190320.1:2629-18114 GCA_010110895.2 Picea sitchensis
TCTTTCGACCAAAAAATATTATTAGTTCGGCCGAAAAAATGTTTTTCGGAATTCTGGAGACCTGATTGTCACGAAAGTGTAACCCACCTTCGTGATTTCACCCTAGCTCTAAGTTTCTTTAGGTCTTCAATCAAATCATATTCTAAACTTGGGGTTGTTGAATTTTATTTAGTTTTAGTTTGCTTAAACTATTTTTGGGGTGCATTAGTTCCAATTTCAGAAGAGGATTTATTCTAGGTTTTACTTATGGTATTGTAAGGGCGGACAGTTTAAAAATTGTCTTGAAAGATACTGTCTGAAAAATGCCCGAAGATATTCGAAGAGGATTCATTCTCTTCCACTGTTTTTTGCTCAACTACATCTTCAGAAATCTCAGGGGAAACTAAGTTATCATGTGCTTCACGGATTGTCTATATCGCATATTGTAGGCTTTCGAGGTTAGAGCCTTCAGGATTTAGGTTTGGCCAGTTTGAGGGAAAAGGTTTCCTCAAAGGGGTTTTGTAAGGCCCTTTGCTTGAAGATGCTTCTTCATCTGATCTCCTCAATTCTATGACTTGATTTGACAATTTTTGGACAACTTTTTGTAAGCTTTCCAGATCTGAACTGTTTGATTGATTTTTGGTTTGAGGAGGTCTAGGAATAATTTCTATTTTCTTCTTGGAAGATGGGGTAATCTCTGTCTCATTACTGATATTCTCCTTTAGGCTTAGAATATCTTTTTAAATTTGGCTCACCTCCTCGAACGCTTCCAATAACGTTGCCTTCTTAGACTTTTTTACCCAGATTGCTATATTCTGGTGTAGAGCTTTGGTGTAGTATGTGACAATAAGATTTTTAGCAAGCATTGAATCAACGGGGATTCGATTCTTTAATGTGAGAAACCTTTGATTAAATTCTTTTATTTTTTCCTTGGGGTTCATCTTTAAGTTGGAGAGTTCCATGACTAAGACTTCGGGAGATTTTTTGTCTTCGAATTTCTCAAGGAAATAAGATTCGAATTTATCCCAAGATACAATGGTGTGGGGTTGTTGTGAAAAATACCAAGTAGAGGCATTGCCTTCAAATGTGTACAGAAAAATTCTACATACTACATCTTCGTGTTCTACGCTTCAGAGTCTAATGGCTAGCATGATTTTTTTTATGTGATCCTCGACGATTTGCTTAGAATCTAGATCGAATTTAGGGAGCCATTTCTCTGGATATTTAGGCAAAGGATGTTGGGGTCTAGGTATGGCCACAACATCTTGATCGAGACAAGGTTTGGTGAGATTGTTTGGATTTGTCATGGGCATAGGTGGTGTCAAAGACTGAGATGAAGAACTGCCTTCGTCCGATGACTCTTCTCCCAAAGAGGAAGGGGATGAAGACGGTGGTGAAGGTGGGATACTAGATCCTTCGGCTGTAGGAGTGAAGATGTGATCTGGAACTGTAGGATTTAGGAGAAGACCAGTGCCTTCAATTTTCTTTATGATATTAGAGAAATCTAGAGGTTGATTCAGTGGTCAACCTGGTTGTCTGATATGGGCCAAATCACCGTGTGTCCTCATAAGTGATTGACGAACAATTTCTTGTACGTCGTACCTTGGAGGGTTTGGTGTTATTAGCTCAATGGTAATCTGTGGATTTTTGTTTGAGGTGGTTACTTTTTGAGAAGTAGCATTGTTGTCAGAATGACTTCTTGTTATTATAGAGGAGAGGGTGTGTGGGAGAGGAGTCTTGTGACCTCCACGTGCCATCAATCGTGCTCAGGTTCTCCTTCTAGCACCATTTGTTGATGGGAGAAAATGACCATCTATCAATTGGAAGAATGAGTCTGGTCTGAGGTTGTCTAAATAACCCAAGCCATTTGGTATAACTCGTTCTGATGGGTTTAATGGCTCCATTGGCCAATCTAAAAGTCCTAGAAGAAATAAGTAAAAGAAATAAAAGAGCTAACTATTAAATAACCACTTAATATATATATGTACATACATATATATAACTATTGTAGATAGTATTTAAACAATAGATCTGCCTATCTTATTTATGTGCATGAGGTACAAGTTGCAAGTTTTAATCCAAACTCATGAAAATCAATGTAAAGATGGCTCTTTAACAAAAGAATATAAAGAAAGCACATAAGTTATTTTTTGTTTTCTCTTTATTAATCTAAAATTAAATAGAAAAATATACTAATGAAACAAAAGTATGTGGATGGTCAAAGCCATACCATATATTAGAGTTTCGAAGACAAACAAACGAAAAAAAGAAATAAACTAATCTATTAATGAGTTAATCAACATGCATCCAAACATCTGTATGATTATAGAATGTCCAGCCAGCCTATCCAAGAGATAAACCTGCAATGAACTTTGAAACTATTCGGAATAAATGCAAAATAGTATATTGGCAGTTGGATTTTATTGACAGAACGATGAGATGAAAATAATCATTGTGATATTTTTGATTGCAAGCAATCACATTTAAGATAAATCTAACTGTAACAACATGCTTTTAATCATTCAACAAAATTAAAGAAAAATCTTATCATTTGGGTTGAACGAATGATCACTCTTTTCAATATCTGAAGCATCAAAATGTGGACGATATTTTAAAGAAATTATCCCAATGCCATAATAATTTGTGAAGAGTAAAGCTATCAACAACTATTGATTTATCAGGATAAACAAACCATAAACGAAAACATCATTTACAGAGAGCTAAAGCCGAAATGTAAATATATGTTCCATCCAAATTTGTGAATAAATTGTCCACCTTCAGCCCCAAGCCAAGATGTCTTGATTACAAAAAATACGATCTTTTAAAGGGTTTAGAAAAGATAACTGTCTTATCTTGTTAGATAAGATTAAATCTTCCACAATGATCTATTGATTACAAAATAGAGGGGAATATAATGACCCCAGATCATACTAAATCTCTAAAATCTAAAAAGTGTTTGTTCCTGTTTACATAAAAGTGAGCTATGGATATGGCTAATAAGCCCAAAAATGTTTCATATCATTTGGTCGCCATAACTTCCAGATACCCTGAAAGAAAAAAGATGAAATAAATAAATTCAGATATACATTTAACCAATATTTTCCAAATTTTGAATAAGAATAGACTGGCTACAAAATCTGGTGATTCGGTAGCTAGTCTTATTTTAGCAATGAAATCTAATTTATTCTATGAACAAGAAAGTAACACAATTTAAGATAAAAACAAATCTTTACCTTTAACTCAAAAATCAATTCGATTCAAGGATCTCATAATTCACCATTGTTGTTACACTCTCGACATTCCTTACTATTATGTTCCCAGTCGTTTTCATACGTTTTCCTTGTCTCTGAACAATGGAATTTAATCTATAATTTTCATCTGTTAATGAGTCAACCTGATCAGTAAAGGTTTTGATTTGCGATTGTAAAATGGGTATGTCTGTATAATACTTATCAATCTAGAACAAACAAATTTCACATTGTGAATCTGTGACAGGCGTTTGAGAATACCCATGGTTGTGTGCCGGAAAGTCTCCACTGTTGTCTATAGGTTTGTTATCAAACTTGATACCTAGAAATCCTTGATTGTGCTTCAAGCAGGGTGGTGTTGACGGGAAAAAATGACCGTCCGTCAATTGGAAGAACGAGTCCAGTCCGGGTTTGTTTAAATAACCCAAGTTATTTGGTATGACTCGCTCTGACGGGTTTAATGGCTCCGTTGGCCAATATAAAAGTCCTAAAAGAAACAAATAAAAAAAAGAGAAAACTAACAAATAACTACTTAGTGTATATATGTACATACGTGTACATGTAACTGTTTTAAATAATATTTACACAATAGATATGTTTATCTAATTTATTTGCATGATGTACAAGTTGTGAATTTTAATCTAAACTCACGAAAATCTATGGAAAGATGGATCTTTTAACAAAAGAAAATAAAGAAAGCAAATAAACTATTTTTGTTTTTATCTTTATTTATCTATAAGATTAAATAAAAAATATATTATGAAACGAGAATATGTAGACGGTCAAAGCCTGATCGCATATAAGAGTTTCAAAAACAAACAAGCGTTGAATAGAAATAAACTAACCTATTAATGAGTTAATTGACATGCATCCAATCATCTGTATGATTATAGAATGTCCAACTAGCCTGCCCAAGAGATAAACTTGCAGTGAACCTTGAAACTATTCGGAATAAATGCAAAACAATATATTGGCTATTGGATTTTGATGACAGAATGATAAGACACAAATAATATCTGTGATATTTGTGATTACAAGAAATTACACATAAGATAAATCTAACTGTAACAACCTGCTTTTAATCATTCAACAAAATTAAGGAAAAACCTTATCATTTGGATTGAACGAGTGATCACTATTTTTAATATCTGAAGCATCAAAATGTGGACGATATTAAAAGATATTATCCTGATGACATAATAGTTTTTGAAAACAAAATCTATCAACAATTATTTAATTATTAGGATAAACAAACCATAAACGAAAACAACATTTATAGAGAGCTAAAGAAGAAATGTAAACATGTGTTCCATCTAAATTCGTGAATAAACTGTCCACCTTCATCCCTAGTCCAAGATGATCCCTTTACAGAAAATATGAGTTTTTAAAGGGTTCAAAAAGGTAACTGTCTTATCTTATGAGATAAGATACAATCATCTATTTATTACAAAAATAGAGGGGGATTATAACCACCCCAGATCACACTAAGTCTTTAAAAGATAAAAAAAAGTTTATTCCTATTTATACAAAAATGGACCATAGATATGGATAACAGGCCCCAAAAATGCTTCATATCACTTGGTCACCATAGACTCCCAAATATCCTGAAAGAAAAGATAAAATAGAGAGATTCAGATATATATTTAACTAATAATTTTCAAGTTTCGAATTAGAATAGACTGGCTATAGAATCTATTGATTCTGTAGCTAGTCTATTTTAGTAATGAAATCTAATTTATTCAATGAACAAAATATAACACTATTTTAAGATAAAAATAAATCTTACCTTTAACTGTAAAATCAAATTGTTTCACATGATCTTAGAATTTATTACCGCTGTTGCAGTCTTGACATTTTTTAATATGATGTTCCCTCTTATTTTCAAGCGTTTTCCTTGTCCCTTAATAATAGACTTGAGCCTACGATTTTCATTTGTTAAGGGTTTGACCTGATCAGTAAGGGCCTTGATCTGTGACTATAAAATGGGTATATCAGTTTAATACTTGTCAATCCAGAACAGACAAGTTTCACATTGTGACTATGTGACGGTCGATTGAGAATACCCATGGTTTTGTATCGAAACGTCCCCAATATGGCTTGTAGATTTGTTACCAAACTTAATTCCTAGAAACCCTTCATTGTGCTTCAGACAAGGTAGCAGATTATCCATGCAATTGTAAGACTAATCGAGATCTATTTGGAGGAAGGAGGGTCTTCTTCGGCCAGAAACCTATCAATCTCAGAATCTGAGCTCTCATGGATCTTGATCATCTTGATCGAGCTCACATGAGGGTTTGGTTTATTTCATAGCTTCCTTGAAATCAACCTACCTACCCTTTTGTTTTTAAAACTTAAATCGATATCACCTTTAGATGGCTTGCCTACAGGTCTGTTTTCATCTTTGGCAGAGGTGTTAGGTTGTGCATCTTGTTCATGGGTCTACCCAACAACCTTTGGGTCGGGTATAGGATTACTGTGGGTGGCCGTAACACAAGCCTATGTAGATGAAGGGAATGCTCCGGGAGAAACTATGGTTTCCTCAATCACGGGCTTGTCAACTTCTATAGTATTGGAGTTAGCAAATCCATTTCGGGTTAGGAAGGTGTCCTAGTCATCGTTCTGTATCTTCAATTGATGTACAAGTATTATTTTTATCAAATCATGGTGGAACAGGCTTGAATCCAAACGTTGCTTCTTATACCTTTTTGTCCATTTTATATAGGCTTCTCCACAGGTAATAAGGCATGTTTAATGGAAACCCAATGAAATTCATGAGCAAACGTAGGTGATATAGAAAAACGAAACCAAAATGGCCTTCACACGTCACGAATTGTTTCAACATTGCAATAAAACCATGCCATCAGGTTTTTAACAGGGACACTGACATACCTTTATCACAACAATTGATCTTTCGAGATGTAAAGAAAAGACTCCACATAACCTCCTCGACCTTAGCATTTTTGAACCACTTCTTCCTGCTTGTAGGAAGACCTGTTGCTTGACCTAAAAACTCTTATGTAACTTCAAGATGAATGTCCCCAACCTTGGCTCGACATCCATCAAATGAGAGGGCAAATTCCTGAACAGTTTGCAGGTTAAAACCCTGGAATATCTCAAGGAAAACAATCGAGCCTTGACCCTTGAGATCCTCCCTTGCATCATCACATAGGAGCAAGGTCTGGGAGCCATTGGGTTCAATCCTAACAACCGGGGCCATGGGAAATTCGACAAGCATTCACACAAACATAGTGAGTATAGAGGTTTTCTAAGACTAGACAAGAACTAAAGTCCAAACTCGAAACTCATCAACAATCTATGGCGTATGAATAAAAAACCCTTAATGAAAAAGATAGGCGTTGATTGAAATGAATGTGAGGAGTGTTTCAAAACCCAAGATTGAGCTTCGAAATGATGGGCTCACTATATTCAGACTTCCACCTCCTACATAGTACAGGCCACGACTAGGTGCATTGAAATAAAAATGATTGTGCAACAAGGTGGGCTAGGTTCTAAATTTTGGGAGAGGGAAATTTTATAAACCAAAGTATAGTGACAAGGGAACGTATGATCAAGAACCACACAAAAATACATTGATGCTTAAATTGAATTGACCTTTGTTGATTCAAATAACAATCCATAAGAATGCTTCACATTTGAGGAGTTGAAACAAAGAGAATGAACTTCATAGCAAGGAACAAAGACTTTGTTAACAAAAAACTGTGGAGCCATTTGCCTTTCATAAACTTTTAAATAGAGCGGTAATATAGTCATAAGTTTTAATGATTTGTTTTCATGCTTTCATTCATGAACGAAGCATGAAAACAAAAACACTAGGAATAACCAAAAACTTACATTTGTCGTTTCAAAAATTGCTTATGAAGAACAAAAAAATGTACAACCCTAGTTAGGTAGCTACATATATTATTATTTGATATAAAAAGTTAAAAATATGTTGGGATGCCAACAATGTAACTTGCTGGGAGAAGCAGTTATCTCTGCATTACTGACGAGTTCAGGTTAGAAATGTTTGAATGATTTCAAATCAAATAATAAATGAAAAGTCATTTGATCATATTTAGTAATCATGGTGTGCTCCAACTCAAGATATCTTTTGATAAGAAGAATGAAATCAAGTGGCAGACTTAACAAATGAAAGCCACGATGTTTGAGTTAATGGCTCCAATATTGTTGACATGGCCACTGCTGCCAACAAGCGTCCACAGCCTCAATAGGGATGTTAATTAACCCACTCTAACACCTCTATCATGTCCAAGAAATATCAAATCGGAATGAAGGATGCTTATGAACAAAATCAAAATTCATATTTGAGAATTTTCTTTAACCTGACATCGCTTCGCTGCCAGCAGGCCTGTTCAGTACCCCGATGAAGTTGTCTTGGCATCATGCATGCATTTACCCGCTACCAACAGACCTGTTCAGTGTCCCAGCGGGCTTACAAACACTTCCCACAACTCTTTGAGAAATTATTCACAATCTGATATAGTTTTGAAGACACTCAACAGAGCAGGGTGACACTGAAAATTCCAGTTTTTACACAACTTAATATTTTCCAGGCCTTTAATTTTTTCTTGCTAACCTTCATCAAGATCTGAAAATAGTTTATTAATAAAACTATTTTTCAAGGATAGGGAGGCATCATTGAGTTTCTTTTCTTAAGAGCGGGGACAGCGTAAAGAGTTTTTTAAAGATAGTCATGATTACTCTCACATGCAAATCGAAACCGAGAAATCAATTCTCAAACAAAATATCACCTTTAACTATTCTACATTTTTAGAAAAACACAGCAATTGATGCTCTGACAACCCTTGACAGTTGTTTCAAGATGAAGCATTATGTTCTCGTCTCCTAAACTAAATTGTAATACAAGCATGTTTGACTCAAAAAGACCAGTAAACAAAAATAAAAATAAAAACAAACTGGAAAAGAAAACGGAAAGAAAAAGAAACGAAAAAGAAAAATATGTACAAAAGGTGTATCTGAGAGTTGTCAGGTGAAATACCTTTTGAGAGCTTGGCCATTCACCAGGAAGGTGTCTGGCTATCCCTCTAAATTCTGCAGGTGAAAAGAACTGGGACCTAGTTTTTCAGCGATTAAGAATGGTCCCAACCATAGGTTTTGGAACTTAGTATGCTCACCTTTCCCCTCATGAGGTTTGTCCCACTTGAGGACAATATCACCTACCTCAAAATTCATGTCTGAGGCAGAATTCAAATCGAACCAACTTTTGACAATAAGTTGATGTTGATCCGGTTTTTGTTTTTCTTGAGTCCTTACCTCTTTTAACTTCAGTAAAGCATTAATTTGACTTTCCAAGGGAGGATAGTCTTCTTCTTGAACCTTCTGCGATAACTGCAGAGATGGAAGGAGAACGTACGGTGGAAGAATTGCTTCCCTACCATAAACGAGGAAAAAGGGGGAATTACCAACAACAATTTTCGAAGTTACCCTATCATCCCAGATTGCATTGAATAGTGCATTATGCTAGTTTTTGTGGTTTTCGGAGATCGTCCTCTTGATGATCTTGATCAATTTTTTGTTTTTCGATTCTGCCAAACCATTTCCTTGGGGGTAATAGTTGGCAGAATACTTTAGTTTTATCCTTTTTTCTAAAGGAAAGGCACTCATGTCTAGAGACGAAAAATAGAAATCATTATCAAACACTAGACTTTCAAGAATACTGAAACGAGTGATGATGTTTGAATTAAGGAAAGATATTACCTGACTGGTGTTTACCACATTTAATGGCACATCCTTAGACCATCTGGTGCAATAATCTGTCGCTGTAATGATGTATTTAAGCTGCTGCAAGGAAGTGGGGTTAATTGGGCCAATGATGTCAAGACCCCATTCCTGAAAAGAGAAATCCACTAAGACAGGTTGCAGCGGGAATGCTACATTTTGTACTTGTCCAGAAGCCTTTTGACAAATTATGCATTTGCGGCATAATGCATGGGCATCTTTGAAAAGAGTGGGCTAGTAATACCTCGCCCTTAATACTTTGTGGGAAGTAGTGTCTCCACCAAAATGCCCACCAACTTCTCCTGCATGTAATTCTGATAAGACTTTATCTGATTCATCTCTTGCTAGACATCGCATAAGAATTCCATCAAAAGTTTTGCAAAACAATATACCATTCACCAGTTGGAAACGTGCAGATTTTAATCTCAACGCTCTCCTTTTTTTTGGATCAAGGTGACAAGGAGCTGAACCGTGTGTTAGATAAAAATTAATGTCATCATACCAATGACTTATAGGATTTTGTACAGAGTAGATTTGATTTTGATTATGATGATCTTCAATTAACATACTGGTTTGATTCTGTTGTTCTATAACTGAATCAACAACTAATTTACATAGAACTTGGCCTCTAACAATTTGTGCTGGAGTGATCTGGAGGTCATATTCTTGTAAGGATGTGACCTAGTTTGCCCATTTCTCACCCAGTTCTTTATGTACTAACAAATTTCTGACGGTGGGGTAAGGAACAATGACTTTCATTCTAGATCTCAGTAGATAAGATCAAAAATGTTTTACTGCTTTAAACATAGTGTAAGCCTGCTGATCTACAACTAGATAATTAAGCTCTGCTCCCTTAAAGGCTAAGCTCATAAAGGCAATAGGAACTTTTTTGTTTTCAACATTCTTTTGGGTTAGCACAACGACATAAGATCGATTGGAGGAAAACGTGTAAAGAGTGAAATATCACGAAAAGTTAGGGCTCATTAGGGATGAAGCCTCCACTGTGGCTTTTTTTATTGAGTCGAAAGCTTGACTTTCTTGAGGTCCTCAATGGTATTGCAAATCCTTTTTTATTAAGTTTTGTAATGGCCTGACCATTTCCAGAAAACCCGGGACGAACCTTCTAACAAAATTTATCTGACCTAAAAACGATTTCACAGACTTTTTGGAAGAGGGGGGAGGAATTTTTTAAATGACTTGAGTCCTCTCGGGGTCAATGATCATCCCTTAATTGGATACTATGATTCCAAGAAGCTTGCTTGTTCCACTGCAAAGACATATTTTTTAGGATTTAGAGAGATGTCGTATTTATGACATCGTTGTAGAACAGATCTCAGATGAGCTAAATGATCTCCCTTATTCTTTGAAAAAAAATTGACATCATCTAGATAGACTACTACAAATTGATTGATTAGACCACGAAAAGCGATATCCATCGCTCTCTGGAAAGTGGCACTGACATTTATAAGCCCAAAGGGCATCTTTCTATAAACATAGGTACCTCATGGAGTACGAAAAGTGGTTTTCAGCTGGTTTGGAGGAGACATGAGGACCTGGTTATACCCTGAAGAACCATCTAGTGGTGAAAATCTTTCAGAACCAGATACCTACTGGAGAATTTGTTCCATCGAAGGAACAGGGTAGTTGTCTTTATCAGATGCTCGGTTTAAATTTCAGAAATTGACACATAGTCAGATTTCACCACTTTTCTTCCTCACTGGGACAAGGCTAGAGACCCATTGTGTATGTCTCACTCGGAATATTATCTTTGCATTCAATAGTTTGTTTAGTTCCTTCTTGACTGTTGGTTCAAGTTTTGGGTGCATCTTTCTCAACTTCTGTTGAAAAGGTTGAGTCTGGGGTTTCATGGGAATGATGTGTTGTATAACGTTAGGATCAAATATTTTTAGATCATCATATGTCCAAGCAAAGACATCCTTAAATTCCTTAAACAACTTAATGAAGACTGACTTATCATGCTCAGAACATCTCGTTCCCAAATTGATGCATTGTGGATTATCTTTAGTTCCTAGATTCACTTTTTCATGGGTCAAGGAAGAATTGTTTGTTTTACAATTTACTGATTTTTTGAATTTATCATGAAAATCATAAAAAATTTCCAATCTTACCACAGATTTTGGGATAGAATTTACCATATATGATGTTGATTCTGGAAACTTGGGTCTGATATTACCGTAAAATTGTGGAGGTCTTGTTTGTGGGTACCTTCATCGATAACCACACATTGGAAAGTATCTTCCATGTGCAGGAAACTGATGATTTGTTGATCATCATTGAACACTCTCCAATTAGTGATGTTGTCCGGGATGGATGGTCTGAACAACAACTCAGTGGAAAATGTGTTTTGAGAAAGTCCTTCTGCTGGAAAAAGTTTAGAAGCAACATTAGCCAACAAGTAAGCCTCAAAATTATTTAATCTTGGAATGGAATTAATGTTAAATGAAGAAAATTTGTGCATTAAATTCCACACCTCAGCTTGATAACTTTTCAGGTGTGGAGATAGGCAATGAATGAAATTTCTTACCTGTCTGACCACAATTTCTGAATCGCAAATTTTGTATTTTCAAGTCTACTTCCTTTTTGATACCTTGCAGAAGTGCCTCATAGTCAACCATATTGTTTGTGCATTCAAATTATAATCGACAAGCGATCAAAGTTTTGTTACCTGCTGGGTCAATGAGCACACATCCTGCACTGACTCCTTTAGATTTGGATCCATCGAAGTAGAGAGACCATATGTGATTCTCATCAGCTGTATGTGACACCTTAGGGAGAACTATTGACTGTGTGCATGTCATGAGTTCCGACTATTGTTCTGAGTTAGAAATGGTAGAAGTTTCAGCCATGAAGTTACCGAAAAAGGTGTTCATTCCCTGTAACGACCCTGCTTAAATAGATGTATAAGATTATTAATTGTAATTAATTTAATAATCTAACTGTCCTAAAAATTAGCTAAACAATAATTATTACTTAAATAACTTTAACTAATTAATTATTATTAATTACTTGTTCATGATTGTCAAGGATTAATTAAGTATTAATTAACTCATTAATTAATAAGGTAAAGAAATAAAAGGAGGATAATAAATTATATTGTTAAATTAAGTTACGTACAAGGAAAGGGATAAGACATTAATTCAAAGGGGTAAGGCATTAAATTTAGGATAAAATAATAAATAAAGGGGATAAGGGGAATTAACGACGACAGGATAAGATAAGGTAATAAATGGGTTAGGTAGGGAAGTAAATGAAGGGGAGGTCGGTGAAGGAGGGATATGGAGGGGAAGGAGGTTTACGGGAGGGGCATTCTACGGGAGATTGGGGATTGATTTTTGGGGGCTCTTGGATTTGCAGAGAGGAGTTTTGGGAGTGGGAGTGTATCAGTACAGACACCGGGGTTGCTGGAGGTTTTGGGCATGGGGGCCAGGATATCCATATGATATCCTGGAGCTAGGAAGTTACCTAGTTGGCAGGGTGGAACTAGGTTTTGGCCAGTGTTTACAAAGTGAAGCAGCGGTCAAGAAGGAAAAGCAGACAAACAGAAGGTTATTAGCATTAGGTTCAGGTATTTAAAATTATGCATTATTTTTAATCTGTTATTAAATTTATTATTCGTTGTCAAATTTAAGTTACTGAAGTTAATATTATGAAGATTATTATTCTATTATGAAGTTACTGCCTTATTTTATGAAATAAATTGATGTTTAAATCTATTTGGCTATTACACATGGTATCAGAGCGTCTTAGTTTGAAATCTGGGCCTATGGGCCAAGTTCCCAGCTCCAAGCTCTAGCTCCAGTCCCACCTAACCTGCAAACCAAATGTACTATTATTTTGATAATAGATAAACAAATCTAAATATAAATAAACAATATGAATTGAAAAAGAATATTGCATTACACATCCTATAATTGTTAGTCGTGCATATTTTTTTTAAATGAATTATATTTTGTCTTTTTTTGTACCTTTAGTAAAATTTTACTATTCACTTTAGGAAACTAAGAATTTTGTATTGCCTCTTCTTGATATATTCTAGCAACTTATTAAATAAGATTTTAAAATTTAAGATTTAGCAGAGTTCAAACTAACATTCACCAGAAAATTTTGGGCAGAGATCTACTGACCTGGGAAGATTGTAGCCCAAAGGTTGCCACCGCCATTTCATGTAAAATTTATCTGGTCACCCATTCTCCTGGCATTGAAACCCGGGATAAATGAAAGGACATCACCCATTCTCCTGGCATCGCCCATTCTCCGATTTAACCATAACCCGGTTCATTTAAGCTCAGAATTGACTCAGGCAAACACTACACATTTAAAAAAAAATCAATATGATATCGAATGAAAAGGAACAAATTATGAAATCAGTATCATATAGAATGGTAAGAAATGGATTATCTCCTGATAATCCATTTTCCTGAGCAATATTTTGTTAGTTCAATGACAACTAAAGATGAAAAATAATAAGAAACGACGAACGTTTACATAGGCACCGTGTTGAGAACTGTACACAATGATGATCTCATCAAGTAAGACTCTGATAGAGGAAACATAGATTGACCTAGCTATAATTACGGGTTTGTTTTACTCAGGACGATGATGTTATACCAACCCGCAACTATGGTGAACTCTGCAACAAAAGAACACTCCTTTACTTTCAGTTGAACACATATGCCCATATGACATATGAGAATAAGGATCATGAAGGCACCCATATTTATATTCTTAGAGATGTTGTAGCTCTTACAGTTCTGAAAATAATCTAAAGAACGCTCTTTAAGGGATGAATAAACCATGAATCCTCCAAAGCATTAATATAACTGAGCAGATGAATTCCTGAGATTATCTAAAACTGAAATAGTCCCTCTTGTAGGAACAAGAGACTCATGTGGTAAATAATAAAATAATGAAAAGAACTAAAAGGAACTGTGTTCAAGATCAAAAGGTTGTTTCAAGCATTCCTCGGGATTTGCATAGAAATAGTCCTCTTCATTTTGTCTATCAGGAATAACTATTATTTTGTTGGTTCTCCCATCCGCTCTGCGTGTACTTCCTTAACAGAAAGGGCAAATTCATCCCAGTTTAAGGACCCATTGTTATATTGATCAAAAAGTCCAACCAGACGTTTCCGGTCCAATAAGATTGTTTTTCAAAACCCTCAGAATCTGCAGAGCATAATGCAGCAATGAACCATAAAATAAGTAAAAACCTAAATCCATGATGAATAAAAACATGCCATGCTCAAGACATTTATCTACAAATTATTAAATAGTTTGTGGATTTTAACCATAGTAAAATTGTAATTAAATTATAAGTGGTCAACTAAAATCCGTGTGCCTGGTTGCATGGACATAAGAGTTAGGGATCTGTAACATCTATCTTTGGTGCCCTTCAACAACTTTGCCATATTTCCATCATATGTTGGAACAAACACATCACTCTCTCGAGAGACAATGTAATCCAAAGAAGCCATTTGGGATGAGTGATTTTGAAAAGGCCTCAAAGCCTCAGGATTAAGAAGCATTTCTTTTCTAACCTATTCAACCTTTCTCATTAAAAGATGGCCTAGAAAATGAATGACGAATACATTTCAAAAGTGTCAAAAGACAAGGTAGCCTTTAATCACTTAACATACCATTTTGGGATAAGATGCAGATAGGGTGGACATCCTCATTTCTCGACCATATATTTCACCAGCTACAATATAAATTTGCACGCTTTTATCAAACTGAAGTTCCTGCAAAACTAGTGCTATCTCTTCTGGTGTCAATGGACATAAACCATCCAGTAGTTTTAGTTCAGAATTTATGACTTTTTCCTTCCACCATGGATATGCATACCTCATTCTGGTGAGTTCCTCAGTCTCTTCATCAGTATAGCCATGAGTACATCCAGAG
Source organism: Picea sitchensis (assembly GCA_010110895.2). Classification (NCBI taxonomy): domain Eukaryota; kingdom Viridiplantae; phylum Streptophyta; class Pinopsida; order Pinales; family Pinaceae; genus Picea; species Picea sitchensis. Next base: position 17,535 of record SNQJ01S0190320.1, read on the forward strand.
AAAGCCATCATATCCATTTCATACTGAATATGTATAACCAAAAATGGCCCATTTTCACCCAATATTTTTAAGAGCCTTCGGCCTAACTCTTAATTTTTTGCATTAAACTGAAGAGCGTGGTAATTTGAACGGTGGCTTAGCTTTTGGATCTCTAATGGTAAACTGCTATTAGCTAGCCGTGCATCTATCTTGTTCAAATGCAAAACTTTGTATTTCTGTATTAGTGGAAGAATATGATTCCTTAAAGAAGAAAAAAGGGTCTCTTCACTGTATGCTATCTTCCACTTCCTGAATGGAGGGTTTTGGCATCATCACCATTGAAGCATTGAATCAACAATGGATCAGAACAACAAAAGAAAGAGCCTACAACTGCAAATCAAGAGACTGAGGACCAACCGCTCAAACGCCATTCCCTGCATTTTTGAGGTTAAACATCCAAAAGAAAAGCTCAACGCTACATTGGCTGAGCGAGGAAGGTCTCAGTGGATGAGAAGGAGGCGACAGAGGAAGGACGCGTAGGGTTCGAAGATCTAGAAAGTGTAGGGTTTTAGAGTTAGGTATTAAGAGCAAGGTGGGCACG
>SNQJ01S0190321.1:1195-16368 GCA_010110895.2 Picea sitchensis
ATATTTATCACAAAAGTTGCAATGTCTGTTAGTATTCTTACTTTTATATTTTGCTCATTTGTCACCAGTAGGAGCTGAAGCTGTCTGAGCAGGTTTGGGACCCTTATGTTGTTTGTTGTTGTAGAGAGGATGTTTCTTCTTGGGATACTTGGGTTTATCTTTCTGTTGGGAAACTAAGGCTTTGTTGGAGGGACCTACAATGTTGATCACTCCAAATTGTACAAGCTTATCTTCCTCTCAAATCAAAGAAGCACAAAAGGACTCAAGATTGGGTTTTTCATAAGCTTCTTCCCCTAGAGCCTCTCTCATGGCATAAAAGGTAGATACAAACACAAAATATGCACTACCTACCTTAGAAAGAATAAGATAGATGCAACGCTCTTCCTCCATCATTATCTTATATTCTTCACATAAAATTCGGAGTGTTTTAAACCTAGATAGATAGTCTCCAAGGCAAGAAAAATCATTTGGACTCAAGGTCAGTATTTGATTTTCTAACTATTGTGCTCAAATAATATTGAGTTTACCAAACACAGATTCAATCGTGTCCCAATCTTCTTTGGAGTCATCAATATCTTGAAAGTGGTACCTTAAATCAGGAGAGATGGAAATTCTGATTATTCCACATGCTTCGTCATTCCTATTATCCCACTTGGCTTTCTTATCAGCATCAATGGGTTCTTTTTCCTTTCCCAAGGTAATCTGGTACAATCATTTACTTCTTAATAAATCTTCCATATGAGATTTTCATTAGAAGCAGTTGTTGCTGGTAAGCAAGACAGTACTTGTAGAAGCCATATTAAATATGTAGACAATGTGGATTTAAAAACTGAAACTGATCATCTGGATGGAAAGAGCTCGAAAAGTTATGCGGTTTTAAAAAAAATGGCACTGAAAACGGACTTTCGAAGTTAGAGTTATATCCTTTTAAAAAAGGCACAATTGGTAACCAAATGACCATGTGATTGTGTAAGTTTCTTTATGAAGCGACCCACTTTTATAAAGAGAAGTGGGGATCACTTTTACAATGAAGTTACTTTATAACAGAAAAGTTACATGAAAAATAAATAACTCTAAAATAAAATATTAAAGCTACTTATAGTGATTCACTTTGATACTTGAAGTGAAATACACTTTACAATTTTAGCATGAACTTTTTCAAAAAAGGTAACAAAAGAGAGACTTGAACTCAAGACCTCTTACTTAATAAGGCAACTTTTAACCAAATGATCTAGCAAAACATATTGTAATGTTCAGAAGGAGGATTGGGGGTGTTTTTTTTGTTTTTGTTGTTGTTTTTATTGTGGAAGAAGGCCTTGGAGAGCATGCTAAAAAAAAATCTTTTCACACAAGAAAAAAATTTCGCTTCTCGATGACAACAAGGGTTAGATCTCGATTAGCTTACCCAGAAGATACATTATTTCCTATCTATTTCTAATTCGTCGAGATCGCACAGGGCGCAGGGCAAAGAGCATATGCATATCTAAAAGAGTAGTGACCCGAAAATAAATAAAACAAAACTGAAATAAAACCAAAATACTACTTTGCAAAAAAATTTAAAAAATGCGTATTCAAGCTTTATACCTCCGGATCTGACTGTAATGGTCGTATCTTTGGCAAATGGAAACCTTTTTTAGTGAAACAAAAAGTATTCCTGACTGAAACAAGCGCTCTGGATGCAATGGAATAGTCCTCTTAGCCCAGAAATGTATGGAAGTGACAGAAAGTGGAGATGAGACAACTCAACTTCACGATCTCGATCTACAACAAGAGTGGGTCTTCAAACAGGCTATGATACCATGTTCGAAAACACAGGTATTCCAACAGAGGATGAACACCTTCAGTAACCACTCACATAACCAGATCAAATATCAACACACTGATGTTTTCACATGGTAAAACCCTTACGGGGAAACATCCATGACCCCAACCAACGCGGCTACTTGGAGCAATTTATTAATGCAAAGAAAAAAATTACAGAGAGATTTTACAAGAGAGTTTGCCACAATCGATCATTGGTAAATGAACTTCCATGCTCTTTAAATAGAGATCATGGACCAATCGGGTGTTAATCCACAAATCAATGGTCGTTAAGATCAAGGAGAGTATGAACCGTCAGATCACTCTATGTCGGGAACATATCATGACCATTGGATTTCCTAACTACAAATGCATACTAATGCATACTAAAGAAACACACTAGAAAAGACCAAGTAGATCTTACTAACTCCTAAGTGTCTAAATATCCTCACAACCATAGTCAAACAGGTCTAGAAAGACAAGGGGGAATGTGAGATTTCGACCCTCAAATGATGTTTTTCTTCCTCCAACTTTACAAGGGATCATGGCATGTGATTTTTACATGGTAACAAGGTCGGAATACTTAGGAAAGTGCAACACTTGTGCCACAGAATTTTTCCATTGCAACTACTACACTTAAGGTGAGGTGTCAGCAGTACGACATTTAGCAAAGTGAAATGTGACACTTAGCTAGGTGTGACAAAATGACATATAACAACTAGAAGAATACAATCAAGCAAAGTATGGTAAGGTGTTAGATTTTCATTAGTTTCGTTAACATTAGATTTACCATAGAATTTTTATCTTCTTTTAACATTCAATAATCATTTACTGAAATATATAAGTAGCATATAAACAAGCACAAGAGGACACAAATATTTATCCTCGGAAAACCCCAAACTCAGGGAAAAACCCAGCCAACTTTTCTTAGAGAGAATATTCCAATACAACCATGAACAGACTCTAATCACAAGAGAAAACCAACAATGAAGAGCCAAATACTTATCTCTTCTTCTTGTCAAACCCTATCGAGGGTAGACAACTGAGTCACCACAGAACTAGCGCGGGATAGGGGTATCACTAACGCACCACATAACTGGCACAACTGGTAACTACAACTTCTACTACAACTACAAATGATAACTGGCACGAAGCAAATAAGCAATACCATACAACCTTACTACAACTCCTCTAGAGGTAGTGCACAAGAGAAATCACCAAGAACCACCAAGAATATCCTTCCCCAAGTTGGGCACACTCTCCAAGAGAACCAGAGACCAGAAATAGTGAAACTGCTACAACTGCAGTTGCAACTACCTAATGCGCACTATAGAAGGGGAACTACCTAACTATACAAATGAATTGACCAATATTTGTATTTATATTAATCTGAGCACTTGTCTAGGGCTGACTTCTCTTCTGCGGTCTTCTATTTTACTTTATTCTTTTCCAGGGTGTTCTTCAACTGTTCAATGGTCTTCCTTTGACTTCTTGGAATATTCTTATTCTCTAAGAAAGTTTGTCTAGGAGGAAAATACCTCCCATAGCTACCAAAACATCAACACTTCATCTTAGCTAGGGAGGTATATTTCCACAATGTCTTCATCCAGTAGCCCACTGACTAGTATGCAATCAACTAGTAGCACACAGCTACTACCATGCCATCAGTAGCTCGAATCATCCATCATAGTCTCCACGACTATGATACAATCAACCAGTAGCACACATATACTTCCAAGCAGTCTGGTAGTCTCCATAGAAATCAACTAGTAGCACACAGCTACTACAATGCCATCCAATGGAACACATTTGTTGCCATGTCATAGTAGTACACAACTATTGTCCAGTGGTACACAACCATCGTAGTAGCACACAACTATTGTCTATTGATACATAATCATCACCAGTGGTAGACAACAATTTCTATAGTAGTACACAACTATTGTCCAATGATACAAAATCACCGCAAGTGGTACACAACCACCGCTATAGTAGTACACAACTACTATCCATTGATACACAATCACCACCAGTGGTACACAACCACCACTATAGTAGTACACAACTATTGTCCAATGATACACAATCACCGCCAGTGGTACACAACCACCTCTATAGTAGTACACAAATATTGTCCAGTGATACACAATCACTGCCAGTGGTACACAACCACCGCTATAGTAGTACACAACTACTATCCAGTGATACACAACCACCGCCAGTGGTACACAATCACCTTAGTATCACACAACTATTTTCCAGTGATACACAATCATCGCTAGTGGTACACAATCACTGTAGTAGTACACAACTATTGTCTAGTGAAACACAGACATCGCTAATGGTACACAACTACCATAGTAGCACACAACTATTGTCCATTGACACACCGCAAGTGGTACACAACCACCGTATCAAGACACAACTACTATCCAGTGACACATATTCATTTCCATTGGTACACAACCACCGTAGTAGCACACAACTATTTTCCAGTGACACACAGTCATTGCCATAGTCTCCAAGACTACGCTGTGATTTTTCTCCTCTCCCAATAGTCTTATTCACACCTAACCACCTCGCATGGCATAGGAAATACTAGTATCGAACAGTGCATTACCCCCTCAGTCACCTCACATGACTGATCTAAGGAACATTTGGCCAGAGGGGTTAGCCAGATGGAGGAGAAACAACACACCTTCCTCTCAATGAGGGTGGGAATTCTACATCATGCCAACCTTGTCTCTAAAGTACTCATACTTCACTCTACATAGAGGCTTGGTGAGAATGTTTGTTATTTGTTCATCTGTGGATATGTACCGAAGCTCCACCGCTCCTCTTTGCACCATGTCTTGGATGTAATGCTATTTGATCTATATATCCTTCACACAACTTTGATTATCACAATATATCAAAGTTGGATCCAACTCTATATCAAATAACCTTGTAAGCAGCTTTTGAAACCACACCGCTTCACGGCTTGCAACACTAGATTCTATATAATTTTCCTCTGTTGTACTGAGTGCCACTGATGTCTTAAAAAACATCCTGATGTTATTTTCTAATCCACTACACTCTCTGCCCAGTCAGAGTCTGTATAACCCTGTAGCTTCACATCTCCATTCGAGACATATCTCATTCCATATCCAATTGTACCATGTAAGTACCTCAACACATGTTTTTCTACTATTCAATGTACATGTCTGGGCTCAACCATGTACTGACTCAAAGTGTCCATTGCAAAACATATGTCTGGCCCAGTGTTAACCAGGTACATCAAGGATCCGATCAATTGTTTATACATTGTGAGATCCACCAAATCTGAAGATGAATCACTCAAGAGCTTGAGATACGTAAACATAGGTGTGGCCATGGAGTTGCAGTACATCATCTTGAATATATGCAAGATATCAACAGTATATTTTCCTTGGCTAAGGAAAATCTCATCTGGCCTCTGCCACACCTCCAATCCCAAGAAATAATGCACCAGACCTAGATCCTTTATCTCAAAATATGAAGTGAGCTCCCTCTTGCACCCATCTGTGAGCTTATCATCCCCTGTAATAAGCAAGTCATCCAATATCAAGGGGAAATCATCCCCAAGCTCATCAAAATAAGTGTTTGGCATATCCTGCCTTGGGTGCCTGCTTAAGCCCATACAAATCCTTCTTCAATATGCAGACATGATACTCCTTCTCATGTATCTTGTGGCTTCTCTATGTACACTTCTTCTGGCTACTAGAGAAAGTGTCTCATCATAATATTCTCCCTCTTGTTGGGAGAATTATTTGGCCACAAATCAAGCTTTGTACATATCCATGCTGCCATTTGTAGTATGCTTGATCTTGTAGATCAACTTGGAAGTCACCATTGACTTCCCTTCTGGTCTGGGAACCAAGGAAAAATCCATATCCCAGTCCTTCTGACTAGCTTCATCTTCTGTCACTAAAACAAGGGAATCCTCATAGGAGGTCTCATATCTCCTCGAAGATTTGAAGCTTCAATCTAGCCTCTTGAACTCATGGCACATGTATGTCAATCCTGGAATACATCTCTCTCTCCCATATGAATATGAGGAGGAATAATTTCTGAATGAAATTCTCTAAGCCATTGACTATCTCTAAGATCAGGCTCACTCTGAGTCTACATGCTCCCTTTGAATATTGACTCCTCTTAAGTCTATGTAATCTATATAGCCATATGTTCACTCTAAGTCTACATGCTCCCTTTGAATATTGACTCCTTCTTATTCTATATAATCTCCAAATCCATGTTCTCCCTCTACATGTGATGACCTCCTCTGAAGTTTGATCTCCTATGAACTATCTTGGGGAGGCTGCCTCTCCCTAATGGATCTTGAGGGTTGACTCTCTCTGAAATCTAGCTCCTTCTGAGTTGGTACTTGTTGGGGTCATCTGCCTTGTTGTAGGTGAATCCCCCTGTGGACAAGTGGATTCCCTCTTAGTCTCTAGACTCCTAAGGCCAAGACAAAAAAGTGCTTAACATGGACATTGACTTCCTTTTAGATCTAATCAAGCTAATGAATGAAAGAGAAGGAGAAATATATGTACCTTATTAGAGACGTTCATCCTTGCAAAGTCCTGATTGAGCTTCAATCCTGAGCTCCTTGATGGGTCCTGTAGGACAAACAAAGGTACAAAAGACTTCCTACTCTACTAAGATTAGCTCAAACATAGATCCATCCACTGCAAACAAACTCATATGGAACAAGCACAAGTTTGAAAGAAACAGGCCAAGCATTGATTATTAATGAGAACAAGTAAAAGTACTTACAATCCTTTGAATGAAGGTGTAGCAACTTCTTTTGTTCTCCTTGTCCAACCCCTTTGATCAAGTAATCTACATTGATTGCTTTGATGACATCTCACTCATGAGATCATAAGTTTCACATCTCCAATCTTTTCCATATCAATACCACTTATAGGACCATAAGTTTGGTATCAATCTCTAGTCTCTACCCCCCTTTCACCATGAGAAGGCCTCCTTATATAACCTTGGAGAGGTCCAACCACTTGAGAGATATTTGGGATAAGTTGAGGATTCCTTTCCTTCATTTGAGGATCTTCCCTAAGTTCATTCCTTGACCATCTATTTGAATCCAACTACCTTCAGGAATTGAGGGATTCTTCCCTGATTTGCCTCAACAAACCCAAAATTTGCTAAAAAAAGGGCAGCGCTCCCCCAAAAGGGTGCACAGGCCGCTCAAACACTCCCCCAAAGAGGCTCAGGGAGCGCCAGCACTCCCTGACAGTGGGTAGTGGAGCGCTCCTCTCCAAAATTCATTTTTTAGTGGTTCTTTCAGTGTCAAAAGGTTCGTACTCCCTATCAAGTGACTTCTCTTCTTCAAAACTAGTCTTTGGGGTGTCTTAAGTGTCTTTTCCATGTCATTAGAGGCACGACATGGGCGAGATGGCAGTATGATTTTTTTTGACACTTGTAACACTTGTAGTCAATATGCGACACTTGTAGACAAGATGCGACACTTACAACAGCTGTAATGACGACACTTGTGACACTATCAGAGTGAGTAATTTTGATGTGTAACAGATTGCCCCCCAAAGTACGAAGATAGAAGACGATGATGACTAAAGTAATTTGTATACTTTTTCGAGCAAGGGTATGGATGCAGAGAAACCGGAAAAATCTACACACAACCATCAAACAAATATTATGACATGCCTGAAAACCCAAGGCAGGCATACCTATGCTTGAGTGATAAAGACTTTTTAGGTATGGCCGCCATAAAATACACTGTAGATCCATAATTATATTGAAAAAATGGTATATCCACTACAGATACAATGTGGATCTATACTTCTATGACCTGAACTAATCGTAGCCACGAATAATACACAGTGGATCTATGAGACGACAAGACATAGCCACGACCAATACAAAGTGGATCTATGTAACAGTATATGTGTCATAGTTCAAAAGAACTCCTTCGCAACCTAGGAAAAGTATACATAAGAGTGATGACACTCAACCCAGAGTCTTCTTACCGATCTCGATGTAGTATGAGTCTAACCATCCGAATAGATTTATTGATGTTGAACATGGTAGAAACCACTTGATTACTGGTCAATGATGTAAACCATTAACAAGCGTGAGGGAGATCACCATCGATGTCAATGATTCCCAAGGTACTCTAGTACATTCCAACAAATGTGAATGAATGATATGAAGTTGAACATCCGTGGAATCATTCAATCAGAATTCAATGATGTAAACCCATTGTCGAACGCGAAGAGGCCTGCCATTGAGGCATGCAGGTCCCAAGGTACTAACTAGTTTCTAAGTCTAGTTCCTGGATAATGTTCTGAAGTCGACAGGAATAGACTCGTCGAAGGAGGGCCTTGATGTATCCCCCATCAACGACATGAAACAGTCACAGAGATGTAATTGGTATATATAATAAACATGGACTGACACAGGTATTGAAACAAGATATTTGTGATGGTTGACTCTCGAGGTAGATACTTCCCTTGAACACTGAGGCACAACAGCAGAAACTTGACATGGACCAAAACACGATAATGCAGTGGATGTTGTGACTTTCGTCAGGTGACCCAAAGAAGTAAAAGAAACTCAGAGGCTTGGCTCAGTGCAGAGGTTCAGTGTATTAAAATGCGTGCAAAGACAAAGTGTCGTGTTCAAGGGCGACCATAAGAGCTACTGGTAGTGTTCTCAAAAACTGCTTGGCTTGCTTATTTCATTTTTTCCCCCATCCAGATAGACGAGTACCTCATTTAAATTTAACGATCTTGAGGAGGGTAACACATGCTCGATATGACTCACCTTTGGTAAGTCCCTTTTCCTTTGTTTAGCGAACTGGAAGAAGTAAGGGTTCAGTCCCGTATGGGCCGTTCAATGTATGGTTGTTTAACGAATCCAGAGAAGGTAAACTTGGTGGTTTTTCATATTTAGAGAGTCTGAAAACAACTTAAAGACAACTCCAATGTTGTCCTTTTTCGTAATGTTAGTCTCGCGAGGCCGAAAAAGAGATAAATTATCACTCGAAAGACGCCCTTTCAAACCTTTTAACGAGTGGGAAAGGAAGAAAGATCACTCGACAATCTTTTCATGTTTAGAGAGTCTGAAAAGAGCTTAAAGACGACTCCAGGGGGTTCCTTTTTCGTATATCCATGCAGGTCCGAAAAAGAGATAAAAGTTTACCTGGTCACATTCTCATGTTTTTTCGAGCATGAGAAAGAACAAAGACTAAGATCGGTATGCCCCCATCTTGAAAGCTGGGGGATTAACTCCATAATGATCATCAAAGGCTGGAGACATGCCCTCCAAGATTCAATTCATTCATCGACTTTGAGGTTGTCACCAATTTCTCTACTAGATGGAGAAAAAGGATAAGGGTGGATGAAATGAAGGTTCAAGAGAGGTGAATGTTTAATTTTTTAATGAGCTTGACACAAGAAAAGAACTATGCTCAGGGCTCTGAGTTCAATCCCCAGATTGTTGTTTCATTTTTTAACGAGCTCACTACAGAGAGGAAAACTATGCTCAAACCTTCTGTTTCATTTTTTAATGAGCTTGCTACAAAGATGAAAACTATGCTCATGACCTCTGTTTCATTTTTTAACGAGATTGCCACAGAGAAGAGAAACTATGCTCTTGGACTCTTTTTTATCATGGCTTCCAAGAGAATAACGCTCTGGAATGACACCATGTCAAGGGACAAAACTCAGTCCCGGCTTCCAAGATATCTTCACTGGATGGAAGAAAATCACTCCGGAAGGGACACATGTCGAGGGTCTCGTCAGGGGTAAGTAGATCAGGCTCCAATAACCCTACCGAAGAGATCACCATGTCAACTACCAGATCCAAATCATCGGAAGTTGAAGGCATGGGAGACGATAGAAAATTGACATCATGAGGGGAGGTAGAGTGTAGATCTTCCTAAATTTCTTCATGAGGAGGAAGAAAAGAGGATCGATGATGGTTATCATCCCGAGGTAGCTTTTCAATGCACAACATTTCCATAATAGATTCATCAGAGGGGAAAATTGGGGAAATGTAGTCGATCGCAAACGACAAGGAACTTAATCGTGATGGCATCGAGTAACTGTCGGGTGCCAATAGATGTTGTTCATCCAAAGAGGGAGAAGTGGATTGGATAGAAATGTATGATGTTTTGGCTGGACTAAGTGGCACGGTGTCACCTAGTGCATCGAATTCCAACGGACTAGATACATTCCAAGGGCCAGATGATTCCAAAGATTGATAAGCCACAGTCGAAATCATGTCAATGGTGGCAGTATGATGTGTATTCGGAGGAAGTGGTGTAGGTAAGGTACCCATAAGGATAGAATATTTCAGTAAGCCAACACCAATGCTTTCATACATGATCTTGTGGTGTCCCAAGAAAGGAATGTTGTTGGTAGCGGGAGTGCGAGTATCGGTCGTGCAGAAATCTAACTGATCAATAGTGACAATTTTGCCCTGATGAGGAAATTGTACACATCGAAAGACCGACGAGGCAACGGAAGTCATAGCATAAAACCAACTTCTTCCAAGTAACAAGTTGTAATCGAGGAGAGCATCGATCACCTTGACATCAACAGTGACAGTTTTTCCACCCAATTGGATGGGTAGGGACTATAAAATCCCATGGGTATGAAAACCTCGCCCATCGAAGGCGCATAACATCATTGGGGATTTGTTAAGTGTGGGTGATTTTAAAACTTTCCAACATTCTAAGGACATGACACATGTTGAGGTTCCCTCATCCAGAATAGTTTGGTGGATTTGTTGATTGTGAACAACAACATCAACTTGGAAAGCAAGTTGGTGGGAGAGTCGAGACACATAATTGTCCAGGTTAAACATGATATGGTTGGATGACTCAGGATCAACAGCACCAATAGTGGCCAAGAGAATTCTACGTTGACTGGGGCAGTGTTGTATAACTTCTAACGCAGACATAGCACACGGTGCTTGACCCAAATTTTCAACAATGTTGTAGTTTTGGGCGGCACGTGAACTAGGATTAAAGGTAGCTTTGTGGATAGTGCTCTTAGGAGGGTGTAAGATAGAGTTGAACGTAGGTTTCTCAATCTGAAGTGGTCCAGATGGAGGATTAACCAATGGAGGACTAACGGAGGATGGTGATGGATTCAGTAAAGTATCGGTATCGTTAGTGACCTTTCCTTTGTCAGGGTTACCTTGTGTGTCATATGTCTTAGAGCGAGTGGTCAAATTAATCCCATTAAACATATAAATATGTGCACTCGTCGAGGCCTCATCATGAGGATGGCTAGAACTGCCCCCAGGAGAGGGGGTTTGAGCAACCATGGATTGTTGTTGTGGAAAAGGCTGAGTAAGCATAGTGGGTTGTGAATTTCCTTGGAAAAGTTTGGCCACTTCATTACGATGTGGATAGTCTCGAGTGTAATGATCATCACCACAAATGATACACGGGAATTTTAGTTTCCGTTGTGGTTTCTTTTCAGTAGCAGGTGTTTGAGCTTGATTTTTTGGTTGTTCAATGTTATTAGTATTTTTTGATTTATTTTTTGTCTTCTTCTTACCTCTGGATTGTTGTGAAGGGGCAGATTGAACTGCATTCACCTCAGAGATCTCAGTTTGGGGAGAGGTAGAGGAGAGTGTGGTCGATTGGGAAGTAGATCGTGTTTTGACGGAACCGATAACACCGTCCTCATGAGATGAGGATGATGGCTTGGATGGATCGGTATTAGCTCGAGTAGCATTTGGAAGCAAATCATACAAAGTACTAGATTGTGAATAAACCAAATCTAAGTACTGATCCCGGGCAATGGTTTCTTCCTTGGTGACCGTACCACCCATAGAGACATCGCGAGCGATCGGGGGTAAAAGTGATTTAGTAAACCATTCCAATAATAATATGTCAGGAACGATTACCTTGATCATCCTCCATCGTCATCTCCACTCATGAATATGGTCAGAGATATGCATAGAGTTAGTTTGAAAAAGGGAGGTCAAGAGTTCATTACCCGTCTCATAGTTAATAGGTAGTTGAAAGTGCATGAGGAAAGACATGGCAAGGGAGTTGAAATCATGAAAAGAAGCCCGTGGTAGTTCAATATACCACTTTTTTGCTGAGCCCGTAAGTGTTCGCTGGAAAAGACACAAACGTATAGAATAATTCATGAGGGATTTTGATGAACACCACAAATGGAAAGTCATCACATGGTTATTTGGATCTTCTCTAGATTTTCTGTCAAATTTCGGAATATCGGAAGGAAGTTTAGCTGGAATAACTGGCCAAACCGGTGAATGAAAAGTAGGATCATTAGTTAACCGAGACAAGTCTAGGAGATCCAAATTCGCAATGAAAGGTAGTTGTCGGTTAATTTGTGGATGATACCGGTGTGGCGTAGGAACACCAGTAGGACCATAAACTAGGTTAGGTGGATAGTTGTAACCAGTAGGTCCTCCTACTTACGGTTGTTGCTGACCAGGATAAACAGGATTCGATGATGGTTGAGAAACATTTGCATAACCTGGTGGGTTATGAGCATTATAAGCCAGGTGATTTGTTTTCCCATAAGGAGGATAAACATTGTTCCCTTGAGGAGGGTAAGGAGTAGATCCCAGAGGCAAATACACATTACGCCCATGGGGAGTATAAGGTTGTTTTCCTTGAGGATTCCAGTTGGAGTTTGGGATGCCGCCTGGATAAGGTTGTCCATAAGATGGTCTGGAAGGAACAGGATTTGATACTCCTCCTTGTGGGTTATGATATGAGTGCCCCCCAACATGGGGTTGGGTAAATGTGCCTCTGAAAGATACTCCCCAGGATTGTGAAGGGTTTCTAGAAGACAAAAATTGCCCCCCTGTCAGTGGTGGATTAATGACCAAGGTATGACTAGCAAAGGGAGGCTTCCCTCCAGGAAGAACATGAAAAGGTGGTTGTCCCCCCAAAGGGGTAGGACTGCCATAGGATGGTGGTCTTCCAGGAGGGATAGGTCTGCTATATGATGGTTTCCCTCCAGACGGTTTTATTTGGCTGGAAAGGGTCTGCATTCTCGGGTGAAAAGTTGTCCCAGCAAAATTGTGCAGAACATGTAGAGCTGTAGAGTGAAAGTTTGTAAAAGCAAGGGTAGGGATCGAAGTGCCTTGGGAATGAGTAGAGGTGATGATTCCAGCATTAGGATAGACTTTTGTTGACGCGACAGTAGGGTTAATGACCTGATCGATGGGGTGATTCATCGTTTAACCAGATGGCCCACTTTCAACAGGAGGGTCATGAGGATTAAAGGGTTGTCGAAACGATTCAAAATGCTCATAGAGATTGCATCCTAATGAATTCCTCCATACAGAACGAGTAGGTGTGGGATTTGTATCTACTATAGTGGTAGGACGAACAAGAGTGATCCAGATTATTTTCGGCACAAAATGAGATCAAAGATATAATAAATAAATGCACATAGATATCACAGATATTCAATAATATAACATATATGTATCAGAGATGCAACCATAAACACAAATATATAGTAATACATGATTTATATTAATGAAAGAAATGTATAGAAACTGTAAAAATACAAAGTGAAAGACTCGCTAGAATAGTGGCAGCGTATCTCTAAGAAGAGATGTGACGGCTACTCGCATTCACAAGAAGATGATTACAATGAGGCTCCGAAGGCCTTTTTACAATAAACAGGAATGCCAAAAACCCTAGACATCCAAAAACCTAACCCTAGGATACGAAGCGTCAAAAGTCATGTGGGCCTCGTTTGGGTAAGTTAGTACATCAACTTCCCAGGGTCGTAATGTTTGCATACGATCTCTGTTTTAGGTGTATGATAGCTCGTTGGAAAGGTATCGTCGAGGAGATTCATTTTGGGGGCTCAATCATGCCTTCGTCTATCATTGAGAACCTCGATATTGAAAAACCTTCATTTAGGCCCTCAAAATGGCCCTGGAAGTTAAAACCTGCTAAAAATAGTAAATTGCCAAAATTGCCAAAAAACTGTTTTGAGCCAGTTGGAAAAGGTGGGTGGCCACCGATATCCACCTAGATCAATCCTCTCTCCTTAGGAAGCAATGGTATCCATTGCATTGAGTTCTCGGGGGAGAGGGAAAAACATTTGTTGGATCTGGATCTTGATGAGTTTCTTGTATTGTTGGAGACGCTGCGTTGCTTAGTTTGTGGAAGTCTGTCATGAACCTGTTGAAATTGAGGTTGTTCAAGAAGTCGAGCTACATGAGAGGAAGGTGTGTAGAAGGAATCTTTGTTCTTTGTTGCAACCTTGTCGACCTGCATTTGTTGGATAGAAGGTGCAGGGGGTGAGGTTGTTGTGGTTGCAGTGTCCTTATGTTCCCCTTTTGAACAGATTGTGAAGAAGCTAAATTTTGCAGTATGAGATACTACCTTGCGACACTTTTTAGGTGGAAAAATAGTTGGAACTACCTCTGGGATTCTATAGAGATGACCCCCCAAAGTAATAATGACACTACGGGGTCGAGACTCATAAACAGCATGGCATCTCCACATATATGGTTGGCCCAAGAGAACATCATAGACATCCAATGAGGCAACATCACATAATAACTCATCCTTGAAGGGTTGGGTGTCGTATGACAATTGGCACTGTTGGCTGACATGGAGATCTCATCCTTCCTGAATCCACCCGATGTTGTATGGTTGCGGGTGTGGTGTTGTCGACAATCCCAACTATTTGACGACCTCTGTTGAGATGAGGTTTTTCTGGCTTCTGCTATCAACAATAAAATGCAGCGGGGTCCCCTTCACCCACATATGTGAATGAAAAAGGTGCTCCCCTTCTTCAGGATCTGTTGGTTCTTTTGGTTGAATTGTTGCGGTCGCGACAATAGCAGTGG
The DNA here is from genome assembly GCA_010110895.2 of Picea sitchensis. Lineage (NCBI taxonomy): Eukaryota > Viridiplantae > Streptophyta > Pinopsida > Pinales > Pinaceae > Picea > Picea sitchensis. Next base: position 15,863 of record SNQJ01S0190321.1, read on the forward strand.
GGTCTGCGTCAATGATTTGTCCTTTACCAGTATTTTCAAAATTAGGGTTCGGCTCTTTGTCTTTGATCTTGGCCACCAATGACTGTTTTGAGAGACATTCATCGGTGTTGTTCTAGGGGATTTTGTGGAAATCACACCATTTTTCGGTGTCCTTCTTTGTCTTCCCATGACCCTTCTTTTCCTGTGTCTTGGACTGGTTTTTAGGAGACTGTTTGTTAGGGTCGTCTTTGTCGTACTTTGGTTGTTGCGGATTTACAGACCTGAATTCTCGTTTGCTCTGGTGCTTAAATTTCTGCTCAATTTTAACAGCATATCGATAAGCAGCACCGAGTGATGAGATGTCCATAAAGTCCATTTCAGTCTGGATGTATCTGTGTAGAGCCCCATGGTATTTTAGAACCAAATGTTGCTCGGAGTCTTTGATACCCAGCTTGGTGCGCAAGGTATGGAAGGTATTGGTGAACTCTGGAACTGCTTGGCCCCTCTCTTTCCGCAGTGTGGTCCAT
>SNQJ01S0190322.1:0-18114 GCA_010110895.2 Picea sitchensis
GAGAAACCATAAACAATATTGTCATTACTTACCATAAATTATAAATACAAATATTTTCACTAAGAAATAGATACTTATCTTAATAGTTTCGGGGATCAATTTTAGAAAGACAATTTGGAATTCATAATGGTAGATAACCCTCCCTCCTATGATATCAATTCCACCCCATCTTGTATATGCTTGTTGGCATAGACTATAACAATCACCTACTATAGTGGTGATTCTTTTCCCCTTGGACTATTTCATAACTCCGTCATAAACCAAGTTAAAGGTGACCTTTAACTTATTGATGAAACTTCAAGATAAATGCACAATATGTTGACAACAAAAAACCCATAATCCAAAATATGAGAGAATCAATATACACCATGCATAAAATTATTGAATCTAGGCCCCCTTCTTCTAAGTCATCGAGTGATATGTGTGAAGAAAACATGAAGAATGGTGGTTTCCAATCACTAACTTATGTATAACCATATAAAATGCAGTATTCATGGAATATGGTAACCAACCATGAAAGACAAATCAAATTAAAAATTAATAAATACGGGTAGTCATGCCAAGTGCCAACCAATATAGACACACACACAGAAAATAAATAAACATATTAAATAGTCATCCACTTTTCATGTTAGGTAATATCACAATAAAAAATATGACACTACGAGATCATAGTTAGTTGTTGTCTAATGAATTTCTAATTAATCCTCCTCATAGTAGGATTTTTCTATTTGTACAAATTAGTAAGAGTTTGAGATATAAGTTGATCAAATTCATATTCTACATTTTCTTGGTCATTTGGTTGATGATTTGGTTGGTGATTAACCTCATGACCATGAATGATTACCTCCTCACCATTCCTAGTTCCCTCATCACCATGATCACCAATCGCATTAGGATTAGTACCATTATAAGAATCCCCCCCCCAACAAGACTATTTGTGTCATCTTCATATAGACCCTATGATAACAAATATAGATGCTATTCACATTAACAAGGTTGAAATCAATAATATATATTATAACATTAACTATATCTCCAAAAATGTACTTGGACACCAAATTTAATACTTGATTTCTCAGAGCCACCATACTTCAATTCAACCATGACATTGTAGCCCTCTTTACGAGCTAGTAAAAAATCTTCTTCAGTTATATCTTGATTATATTTTCATATATTTTTGGTTATTGACATTGGAAAACATAACATAATTAACATCAATATGGATGTAGAGTCAAATATGATATCATCATTGCATACATGATTTTATCTAAGGTTGGATTACATGATGAGTTTTAACCTTGATGTACCCTCTTGCACCAAGGTGATGTCAACCAAATTTATCTATTTTGGCCTTGGTGGCCTTTTCAGTGTCTTTAATCTTGTCAAAACTTTTCATGTATTCATTTATAATAATTCTGTCACATTCAATTTATAAAAAAATAATTTGGAATTGAATTAGTACCTAGTAGTTTTTGGTATTTTCCCTAATTTCTTGAGGCTTTTTTCACTTCCATGAACTCTTAGAAATGACCACTCTTCTTTTGATATTAAGGAAGGATGTTCGTAGTGAGATTTATCTGCTAGCTTCCTTCTCAATGTGTCTCATACCTCTTGCAAATGTTTTTAAACAATGGAATCAACAATTTGTTCATTGAATATTGCTCCATATCATTACACCATGTACTTCCTAAGCTCCAATATAAATACTTTAAAGTCATAAGAGCATATTATGCCCTCAACAACTACCCCAAGTTCACAAAACTTTGGGTCCCCTCCTTCTACCATTACTTTAAGTTTTGATCTACTTATGGTTTCCATGGAAAAATGCATTCACATTCAAGCCTTATAGTTGAAGTTTTTAATACTAAGTGGTTTTCATACTTAACTTAGCTTGAGCCTTTGTAATTTTTTGAAAGTTTTATCTAGGTTGAAGGACCCAGTTTGTCATCACTTTAAAATTTTTGGTATTATCATGGCACTCTTATATTTTCTTGGATATCAGTTGTTTCAAAGTCCTTATATTTTAAGGCCAATTTGAGAGCCTTCACAACTTCTTAAAACACGATCTTTTGAAGGTTTGTGAGAACTTTGCCAATTTTATCAAAATATTTTTAATTTTAATGTTATTTTTATAAAATCTCTCAAATATTTTGAAACCCTTCCGTTCGTTCACATTTCACAAAAAGATCTTTCTTTTAAAGTCCCAAAATGACCCATCTTTTAATCCATGTAGAGTCTTTGCAACTTTGGAAAAAATCATGAATTTTTGTTTTGTGAAGACTCAATTTCTTAAGGCCACTCTAAGCCTCTTTGAAATTCACTTAAAAGAGCGAGTTTAAAAAAAAAAGTGAATGCTTTGCAAAACTACAAAGCTAGGGTGAAACTCTTCAAATTTCTTTGAAATAAGTATCATTGGTCAATCTACAAACACTTCCCAACCTTCTAAATAATCATATTGATAATCACATTCATGAGTTATTCAAAAACCAAAATAGAATCTCTCAAAGATATGCCAAAACCCAAAAGAGCATCTCTCTAAGTGATACCAAAATTTCAATCAATTTTTTTTTTCACAATTGTGAAATGCCCATACACTCTCAATAAACCTTACAATCATTTGATGAACTCCCATGAAGTATATCTTTATGAACTTTAGGAAATACTTTATCATGTTTTAATCCCCATTTTCTCAAATATATGTAAACGCATTGGATTACTTCAAACGCTGATATTTGTAAGACTTGCAAAGCATCTATTTGAAGGCTAAAAATAACTTTTTTAAAAATTTATGCGAAATCTTCATTGTTCTTTTCAAACCATGTGGTCAACTACTTTGCAAGTCATCAAAGTCCAATATAATCTAACTATTTCCCCCCTCCTCATATTCCAATGCACAAGTTTGAATTCTTTCACTACATAAGCCATTCAACCTTCACTTTTGATACCCTATACTTTGGCATCTGTTTGCCAGCTATGCTATGGATAATCTGAAAAAACAATTCAATAGTTACTTAGGCAACCACATTGACACTTTTTAGTTGTACCAAGGTGGGTTCTTCCCTCCAATGAATTGATTGGTGTTTGTCCTATGTTAACAAGAAAAAAAGAAAGAGAATCCTTAGTTTTCTTTTTATTCCTAAGAAAAAAGCATAATTTTATTTCTTATAAGAGACAAAATTACATTTTGTAGGTGCTTCTAAAGCACGACACACCAATAATGTTTGGCATGGATGAGAAAATAGAAATACCACATACCATCAAATAAATGGTCATTGAGAGTATTTGGCTTATGTGAGCCCACATTGACTTCTCTACCATTGAATCTACAAAAATATCACCTAGAACAAGGTGGAGAAGTACTATCAACAAAAAATCCCCTTTATATATACAAAGATAGATGAAATTTTAAGATCAATTTTGATTTCTAGGCACACTCAGCAAGTGCCCAAATTTTTCTCATAATGTCCATTCACAGTGTTGCTGTTGAAAAGTTTAAGAAGTAAGTGTTGTGCAAAAGCAAGAGAGAAACATCCATGTAGTGGAAAAAAAAAAGAGTGCACAACCGTGCTGATCAATATTTTCGAAAAATGATTTTAGTCTTCAATCCTGTATATGGCCTTGAGCTTCTATAAACGACCGATGATAAAAATCATTTGTGTCTTCCCCCACTTTTTTTTTTCTGTTATGTGCCATTGACCAAGAGAGAACACCAATCCCTCTTTGGACAATGAATCTGATACCATGTTAATGTCCCTGTATACATGAGAGATAACCAAAGTATCCAAAGTGTCCATCAAACAAAACATTTACTCCAGAATAGGACAGAGAAATATATTGTGACATGTTTGGTGCTTTCTTTCCCAATTAATGACATTCATAGAGTCCCCAAAAATATGAATTTGTTGGATTCCTTTTTCTCTGGTGAAAAGAAGAAGAAGCTTCAATGCCATTAGTTCGACATAGTTGTTAGTCCCACTGCCCAACCCCATTTTTAAATGAAAGCAATGGTTTTCTGAAAGATGTAGAACATCTCCTCCTCCACAATTTGTGTTCTGAGAGGCTCCATCAAAATAAGCTCAGGGTTTTGAAAAATCTATATCCTCTTGTTGTCTTATTCGCAAGCCTAGAGCGTCTTTTTTCTAGGGAAAGTGAGACATGATTGATAGGATTTGTGCTACGATTAATTATGGTATGGATATTTTTCTTTAAATATCTTTGCATTCCTTACTAGCCAGATTCCCCAACTGATTAAAAAATGAATTTCTTTTATCTCTTTATTTCTTGGGTCACGAGACCAGTTTTTTCAAGCCATCTCTAGAGTATCTCCATTCCATATGCAGTTCTTCCTAAGGCTAAAGAAAGCTTCTTTCCATAATTTCATGGAGAAAGGACATGAGATGAGTATATGAAAGGTGGATTCATTTGCATTTTTACAAAGTGCACATATACCCAGACCTTCTATCTGATGCCTATTCAGATTATCCCATGTTGGGATTCAAATGTTTAACACTTCCCATGTATAGATTTTGGATTTTTGGGGACATTTCATCTTCCAAAGGCCTTTCCACCACCGTCTGGGATTTTGTTGAATTGGGTCTATATTCAAAGCTATGTATCTATATTTTGGAGTATAAGAGAAAATTCTTAGCTTTAACAATATAATAGGTAATTCGATTGTATGGTTGAAGGGGCATCCTGCCATTTCTTTTTATAGATTCACATGCTTTCATATTCACACTTATTCCATACCATTTTCAATTCGAATGTAGTTTGTACCACTAGGTCACATGCTCTTTATTCATATTCAAACATCATACTAGATTGTTTCCTTAGCTTGGGACAATATTCTACAACAATAGATTTGGAGGGTGAGGGCGCATGCATGCACATAGTAGCTAGCCCTGCACCAACACTAGCTAATATTAGAGGCATGCACCACCAGTTAAAGATAGACTAGGAGTAAAAAAATATAAAATCATTTTGGTTTTATTTTTTAGTAAATTCTATTTCTCAGTTTGAGTCACATGAAAACCTATATTTTAAAACTATAGTACACCCTTCTTAGATCTATAAGACAAAGGGAAGAGGTACAAATTCATTCATTCATTGAGTCTAGCAGTGACCAATTTAGGGGTATTTTCTTGTAGCAATTTTATTTTCACATTCAAAATTAATAAAATAAATGACATGTTTTGATAGTCATATATTGAATTATGTTCATTGTGTTAGCGATCAAATAATTCATTCTGAAATTTGTTTGAAAAATTATGCCTCTTCTTGTGGAGGACTTTTGGCTTCCTTCCCAAGATCTAAAAATAGATATGAAAGTACCATTGGAAATATTAGGATTTCTAGTTGTCAATCGACTATTCAAGCGTGTAAAATGGACTCTCCATGGCTCAGAAATTTGATTTTTCCCAAGGCAGTTTTCATTAAAAAACCCGCGCTTTCACCAGCTCATTGGTTTTGAAATCTGCTAGTTAGCCATTGAAAGCTTTCCTTTTCACCAACTAAAGGGGCAGATTCAGAACAAAAGAGCTGGTGAAAGCACAGAAGAGTCCATAAACGTCTTCTTTCTGCCCAGATCACGATTTTTGATTTCCTGAACATGTGGGAAAGGTGTTAAATGATGGATAATAATTCGGAGGAGCTAAATCATCTTTCTCATCCAAATTTAAAGACATGTGGTGAGGAAATAACACCAAATGGCACAATAACTCTTGACAGAAAATCTCCCAGTCATCAAAGACAGATTTCTGAATCTGTGATTTTCACCTACTGACTGCCAAATAATGCTTTAGCTGTGAAATTCAACTTGTAATGATCAGATTAAATCTATTTGGTTAAATATTAGGTATCTTATTGTATTAATTTTTGTACTCTGTTTTCCATATTTAGAAATCCAGATCCATGTTTATAGGATCTGAGATCTATTGTAAAAGATATAAATACCTATCATTTCATATGATAATACAGATCACAAGTTTCTCTCTCTATTAATGTCAGATTTCCACTCTTCTTCTGTACTCTTATTCAATTTGTTTTAACTACAAAATGACTGTCATCTCATTAATCAACTCATAACTTGATTAATAGTTTCTTACATTGTTTATTAAACCCATCATTGTGTATCTGGTTTATAAGCATTGTCTTCTTCACCCACTTAAAGCTATTATCTGATTATTGATCCTTGAGGGCATTGGTTTATTTGATTATTCATTTTGACTGTATAGATACCATATTGTAGTTGAGTTATCCCATTGATCCACACATAAAAAAACACAAAAATAAGTTTACTTTAAGTTACCAAGCATCTTTGACTTACAACCTCAAAGAGTTTCTTGGAGTGATAACAAATTGGCAGCATTGCCGGGGAAACGAGATTGAAGCTCAGCTTCCTTGGGAAATGATACAGATCTAGCTTTGATGATAGACAAAGCCTGGACATTCTCTTGGTTGTAATCATGTATCTGTTGACTCCATGAAAGACGGATTTAGTGGCGACTCCACAATAATCAAATATCGAAAGCATTTGCTGCCCTTTTGGCTAAGAGGTTTGAACCTATTGACTTTTATTCAGTTCCTGGTTTCCCACATCCAGTACCTGATATGTCAGAATGGGGATATTTTCTACCTGTCTTCAAAGAGAACAAAGAAGACAATTCTGCAGAACACCTCCTCAAATTCCATGAGTGCATGGATTTATTATATCTATAGCATGAAGATGTTTGTATGAATATTTTCATGCATTCAATGTATGGTGATGCACGTCAGTGGTGTTTCTCTTTACCTCCTTCCAGTATTTCATCATTGAAGGATTTTCACAGATTATTTAATGAGCACTGCAAAAGGTTCTTTCCAGATAAGTATTTATTTGATAATTGTTGTATAGAATATGAATTTCACAAAAGAGTTGAAGATTTTAATAGGGAAGAATCTTTTTCTCAAAATTTACATCATCTTTCAAACGGTATTCATTGTGATATGTCTCCTCATAAACATGAATTAGAAAGGATTGATGAAGAAGCTGAGAGTTTTCCTATTACCTCTATTTCTGATTTTCATGAATCTGAAGAATTAGATTCTTTAGCTACACATGCAGATGATACACAGTTTCCAGATTTGCAGATCATGGGAATTTGTAGTAACCTTGAGCAACAAGATTTCAGAGACTGTCTTATCTCCAACTAGAGTATGAGAGACATTCTTCTTCTTATGAATATGTTATTTCAAATTATGATAAGGAAGGAGATGCTGATATTTCGAAAATCTTGTTGTCTACTAGAACTTTATCTAATTCCATTTGTCAGAAGACAGATGATCAGAAATGTGCACATGATGTAATTGATGCTTTTTACCATTTTGTTTTTCAAAAGTCTAAAGAATATATTTTTAGTTTTGATATATCCTGTAAAGATATTATTGTTGAAGAAGAAATTGTTTGTTGTGATAAGCCAGCATATCATCATGATGAGATCAGATTATAGAGATATGGTGAAGAGGAGCAGAAAGGTTCAAATCAGCAGTTCAACTTGCATTTTTCTCCAACAAAGGTTGAGCAGTCCACTTTCGGCATTAAGATCAGTGAAAGCAATTGGCAGCTGCAATATAGTCAGTTAGATCAACAGTTCAAAGAGGTATTCTTTTATGGTTTTAATGACCCTATCGCAAACTTTTTAGAATCTATGAACAACATATATGTTAAAGTATTTTGGTCAGATGAAAATTGGCCTTGTCATCAGTTCAAACTACTTTTCTGTTGGCTATGCATTCAATTATTTGTCGGGTCAAGATCAAGAACATGTTCAGTAAATCAGTATATGATATAGCTTCATTGGAAGCATGAGTTTACTTGACTGAGCATCAGTACAATGGTTAGAGCAGGAGTAGGCAGTGAATAAGCTTGTAATATGAGCAAGTAGATCATGTTCAGTTGTTGATTTCTGAAGTAAATAGGCAGGCTGCAGGCAAAGAATGTATGTGTAGCAAATTTTGTCTTCTAAAGATGTAGGTGGATCGAGCAACAATTTGAAAGATACCAGTTTCAAAGGAAACACGCATGAGTTTAGTGTTTTTTTTCAAATACATAGTGCATTTCAAACGACAACCCAAGAGGAATTTTCATTAAATTCCTATGCTAAGAGATCATATAGAGATCGATTCCCATATATGAATATCACAGAGATTGAATTTGTTTCTTCCAAGCTATGAGTGTTGAGTTATTCACCATTCAATAAACCCTCTGTAAATTCATATGGCACACAGGCAGAAATATTGTGGACATAAGATTTTTCTACAAATATTTAGCAAATATCAGAACACAAAAGAAAGTTCGATTGTGAATTCATCAACATTTTCATTTTGGGAGATTACTTCTGCCCTGGGAAAGCAATCCAAAGATTATCGATGATATGATAGAAATTTTTCTGTCAAAGGCACGCTTATTGCTGGGATCATCTATTTATGGAAACTTCAAATGGAAAATTTCTGGGAAGTGTTTGCTAGTACCCATGTCATTAGTAACTTGCTTTCACTTACCCTGTTGAAAACTGGAACGAAAGACAAAAAATATCTGGCACACATTACTATTCATTGTGCACCTTGGAAATGATGACTAAGAGATCTCTAAATAGGCTTCCATTTGATAATTTCAACTGTGAATTCATTGTTGATCAATACAACAAATTACAGACAGTTTTCAATTTAGCAGAAGATTAGGTGAAAAAAACAAAAGTTTTGGAGATAACATGGTCATAAATAGAGTTCCATACATTTTTTTTTCTTTTTAGAAATTTAAATGTCAAAGTATAGGATATAAATTGTTTATTCCTATAATAAATCGATTGTCAAAAGCTATTTCCAAAAATAAAATAAAATCTTTTCAACGACTAATATATGTTTTGAAGCTGAAGTTAGCTAGTGAAAGTTCAAGGTTTCAACGGCTAAATGGCATTTTTGAAAACAAGTGATCCGGTGAAAGTGGAACCCTCAGTTTTCTGATTTGCAGACACAGGAAGATTGTAGAGAGGAAGATGATGAGATGAAAATTCCAGATCAACAGTTCATCATGCATTCTTCTCAGACAAAGATTAAGCAGTCTGTATTTAGCATTGAGATTTGTGATTGATTAAATGAATAAACAAGCAAGTTACAAGCAGGTTACAGGTTTCTACAGGTTTTAGATGAAAAATTGTAAATACCAAATGACTCCATGCCAAATACTAAAGGCAAAAGGTCTTCCAATTTCTTGGAAACCTCGCAGGGAGGTCTCCATCCCAGTTGGAGCCAGATGTTAGCGATCAAATAATTCATTATGAAATTTGTTTGAAAAATGATGCCTCATCTTGAAGAGGACTTTTGACTGCCTTCCCAAGCTCTAAAAACAGATATGAAAGTACCATTGGAAATATTAGTATTTCTAGTTGCCAATCGACTATTCAAGCGTGTAAAATGGACTCTCCACGGCTCAAAAATTTTATTTTTCCCAAGGCAATTTTCATTAAAAAATCTGTGCTTTCACCAGCTCATTGGTTCTGAAATCTGCTTGTTAGCCATTGAAAGCTTTCCTTTTCACTAGCTAAAGGGGAGGATTCAAGACAAAAGAGTTGGTGAAAGCGCAAAAGAGTCCAGAAACATCTTCTTTCTGCCCAGATCACGATTTTTGATTTCTTGGACACGTGGGAAAGGTGTTAAATGATGGATAATAATTAGGAGGAGCTAAATCATCTTTCTCATCCATCTTTAAAGACATGTGGTGAGGAAATAACACCAAATGGCACAATAACTCTTGATAGAAAATCTCCCAGTCATCAAAGACAGATTTGTGAATCTGTGATTTTCACCTACAAACTGCCAAATAATGCTTTGGCTGTCAAATTCGACTTGTAGTGATTAGATTAAATCTATTTGGTTAAATATTAGGTATCTTATTGTATTAATGTTTGTACTCTGTTTTCCATATTTACAAATATAGATCCATGTTTATAGGATCTGAGATCTGTTGTAAAAGATATAAATACCTATCATTTGATAGAAGGAGAGGTTCGATTTTGGATATAGGAACTATACCTTTGTAACATACTTTTCATATGATAATACAAATCACAAGTTTCTCTCTCTATTAATGTCAGATTTCCACTCTTCTTCTGTACTCTTATTCAAGTTGTTTTAACTGCAAAATGACTGTCATCACATTAGTGAGTTCATAACTTGATTAATAGTTTCTTACATTGTTTATTAAACCCATCATTGTGTATCTAGTTTATAAGCAATGTCTTCTTCACCCACTTAAAGCTATTATCTGATTATTGATCCTTGAGGGAATTGGTTTATTTGATTATTCATTTTGATTGTCTAGATACCATATTGTAGTTGAGTTATCCCATTGATCCAAACATACAAAAACACAAAAACAAGTTTACTTTAAGTTACCAAGGATCTTTAACTTACAACCTCAAAGAGTTTCTTGGAGTGATAACACATTGTTTTCAACATGTGTTTATAGATTCTAGCATTTACTAACAAATTTGTTTTGATAGGGTTTTAGTTCTGTTTTTTTTTTCCTATAGGAACCCTAGTATAATGCAGGATTGTTTTACCATGAGTAAGAAATTTGTACATGGTTTCAGAGTGGTTTGTTGAGACTTTGTAGGAATCCTTGAATGGTTGTTGAGACTTTGTAGGAATCCTTTAATGGTTGTTGGGACTTTGTAGGAATATTTGAAAGGATAGTAGGGTTAATACTTGTGAGATGGATTTGTTGGAAGGTTTTACGAGTGAGATGCTCATGACCAATTCTTGACAAGTGGACATGTGATTAGGGTGTTTTGTTTAGCAAAATATTCTAGTGAAACAATATTACTATGTTCACTCTTAGATATGAAGACAAATTGGAAGGTCCCTTTGACTTTGCCACATGCAAGTGTTGGGTAAATATGTTGTTGGAGGAATAGGATTTATGGGACTTTGTTGAGAAAATAGATGTAGAGCTTACTGATTAGTATTGTTGGTAGATCAAAAAAAAAAGATGGCCAAATTCAAGTGAGTCATCCTTGAGTTTGTGAAGGATCATTTGATCCCTCACATTGTAGGGAAGGCCACATGAAATGACACATTTGATTCTCTAGTAACTCTTTATTAGAGTGAGAACATCAAATAGAATATGTTGCTGAGGAATAATCTTAGAGCCACATGAATGAACAAGACAGATATCGTAGTTTCCTACTTGATGAAGATTACTAAACTCCATGATTAGCTTGTAATAGTTGGAGAGGAAGTTAAGGATAAAGAGATAGTACACATTGCATTGAATGGGGTCTTTTCTTTTTGGAAACCTTTTTTCCATGGGGTTTGTGCTTAGAAAACACTTCCCGTTGTTGATAGATGTGGGATGACTTCATCTAGGAGGAGGATAATCTTTCCCTCATAATTAATATGAAGAAGGCAAACAAGAAAGGAGGACCTAGGGAGGGTCGAAAAGGGAAGAAAGAGGATTCAAGTTCCTCTAACTAGGAAAATAAGGACTTGAGCCACATCAAGTGCTTCCAGTGTCAAAATTTTGGGCACTTTTCTTCTTAGTGTTATGAGAATAAGGGGAAGGGTAAACAACAGTAGGAGAAGCAGTTTACAAGGAGTGCAAAATAATTAATTAGAGTGGGTGAGCTTTCATCCATGCTTGAGACACACTTCTCTATGGTGTCATGCTTGTCATCTAACACCATGTTTTGTGTTGATTGGTACCTGTAACAAGGGGGCCTTCAACAAAATTTAGGGGTAGGAGGAAAACATGCAAGTGGAACTTGGTGATGATGTCACGTATCCAGTTGTAGGAGTGGGATCCATCTCATTTTGAATATCATCAAGTGCTATCCTTGAGCTTAATAGTGTTTTATATGTACTTGGATTAACTAAAAGTATCATTTTACTTTGAGTGATGATAGATCTCAGATATATGGATGATTTTGATAATTAGAAAATACGCATCTACAAGAGATGCTCAAACCTTCACTAGGTTTTGTCTAGAGGTGTTTATGAGGGTGGTTTGTATAGATTGTAGGGGGATCTTGTGATAGCTCTAATTCTTGACAATATCAGTTTGTGTGAGCATTGACACAAGAGGCTAGGTCACTTTCACTATGGAGAATTCCATTCTTGAATATCGTGGTGCAAGGATTTCCAAACTTCAATGTCGATAATAAAAGAGTGTGCAAGGGATATGCACTTGGAAAGCATGTGAAAGATACTTTTCCTAATAGAGAGCATAGGTCAATATGCATTCTTGACCTAATCCACTTAATGTATGTGGACCCATGTCATCATCTTCCTTATCATGTAACAATTATTATGCATCTTTTATTGACAATTCTTCTAGGAAGTCCTACATTTACTTCATGAAGAGCAAGGATGAGGAATTTGGGAAGTTTCAAGAGTTTAAGGTTCTTGTTGAAAACAAAAAAAGTAAAAAAAAAGGATGGTAATGTTTGAAACTAGAGGGGAGTACACCTCCAAGGATTTTGATACCTTTTGTAGGGAAGTATGAATCAAGAAGGATGTGGAAATTCCATACAACCCTCAACGGAAAGGGGTTGTGAGAAAAAACATATCTATCATAGAAACAACTAAATCCATGATTCATGATTTAGATCTACCCATGTTTCTCTAGGTAGAAGCATGTATTACAGTTGTATATATTCTGAATAGGTTTCCTCATAGAGTTTTGAAGGAAAAGACACAAGAGGAGGCATTCACATATGAGAAGCCTTAGGTATCACATATTCATTGTTTTTTTTTTCTCATTTACAATCTTATTTCTTGATGAGAAAATGACAAGGTTGGAACCTTATAGTTTGAAGGGCATATTTATAGGTTATGGATATACCTCAAAAGATTACCGAGTTTACATTTCATATCAACAGAAGGTAGTTGTGAGTATATATGACAAGTTTGATGAGGATGAATGGTCCTCTAAGTCTCAAGAACCTCCAACAATGACCATGGAGGTAGAAGAGATTATTGTCCCAAAAACATAAACAAGAAAGAGGCTTTGAGGTGCATGGGCATGAGACCCATGTTTCTAGGTTGAAGAAGGCCCTTTATTGGTTGAATCAAGCACCATGTGCATGGTACTGTAAGATCGATGAGTATATTTTTGGTTTGGATTTCACTAAGAAATATGTAGATTCTAATATTTATTGTTTGGTTGATCATTCTAATCTTCTTGTTTTAGTATTGTATGTAGATGACTTTATACTTACAAGAAGTTCAAAGAAACTCATAGAATGGTGCAACGCAAAGTTGGTAAGAGAATTTGACATGAAGGACATTGGAATGATGCACTAATTTATGGTTTTAGAGGTGTGACAAAGTCCAAGAGAATTTTTTCTTCGACAGGTTAAGTACGTAGTTAATATTTTGAAGAGATTTCAAATGATGGGATGCAATCACATGGCTACTCCTATGGTTGAAAATATAAATTTCTTTGTTGCTTCTGATTTAGATTTTATTGATCCATATGTGTGTAGACAGTTCATAGGTTCCCTCATGTACTTAGTAAACATGATGCTCGATATTTGTTTTGTAGTCAACACTTTGAGTTAGTACATGGTGCAACCCAGGCAGGTTCATTGGGTTATCACAAAACACATGCTTTAGTGACTTGAAGGGCACACTGAGTTTTGGCTTGGGATATGTTGGCGATGGAGAGATGATGCTACAAGGATTTTTAGATTCTAATTGGGAAGGATGTAATAGTGATAGGAATAATACTTCAGGGTGTTATTTGTTGGAACATCAAGTTCTAATGGTTCATCACACTTCTCCTAGAATTAGTCAGTCAGGTGGTTGAAAACATCTAGAAACAATCGATCGAGTGATTAATTAGATATCTACATCACTCGATCAAGTATTTCACAATCCTTTCAGTTGGAAAATCGAATAGAAGTTGAATAAAGTCTATCAGTGGATTGACCAACTAAGCAATCGACTATGAATTAGAGACATGGATGTTCGGGTTGAGCACTCTTGTAGAGTCAACAAAATAAGACAGGTTTGATGGACTCAACTCTAACCATCGAAAATTATATGTGGACGATATCTTCTTGTTTCCAAGGAAGTTGGTTAGATATTGAAACTATAAATAGAACACCCAATGGGTCATTATCAACGAGTATATTTGTGTTATGTGCCAATCTTGAACATGGTGTACGTGTTCAATTTGCATTGTGATATTCTGATTAAAATACCCTATGATTAAGTGTTGTAATGGTGTCTGTAGAAACCATTTGTAATATTTGAAACTTATTCCTCTTAGATTATCTGTAGTTCTTTTTATTTGATTCATATCAAGTTACACCCAATCCCCAACATGGTATCAGAGTGACTGGTTGTGACCTCACCGATTGTCTGCAAATCATGTTGAGTTGGATCTATTGTGTGATTAAATCTAGGATGGAGATTTGCTAACTGTACCCTATGGAAAAGGATCAGATTTATCTAGATATTGAATATGGATTCGAAGGTCGATCATATAAATTTCAGTGGATCAAACTATGTTGTATGGGAACCAAACATGGAAACCCTAAAGAGTAAAGGAGAGTGGAAATATACAAAGAGTGTGATCCTAGATCCAATAGATGATCAAGAAAAATTTGTTGTTGACGAGAAGAAGGATGAGGATGTGGTGGTCATCATGACCTATATCTCATGGGAGATTCAATTTCATATTAGTGGAATCAACTGCCCTCATAAATTCTGTAAGAATTCAGAGCCTCTATTCGAAAGAGTCAATCCAATCCATGTGATACAATTGGAGAAAGAGTTTATCTCTCTCGATCCTAATTCTTTTGATTGAATAGAGGACTATTTGGTGTGTGTGAAGGAACTACCATTGAAATTAGGTGAATGTGGAAAAAAATATCAGAAAAAATATGGACAACTCATCGAGTTGGTCCTGATGAATTTGAGAACACCATTCAATGTGTTCATTCTGATTTTTCACACCAACTGGTAGGCACACAAGGAAGATGGTAAGGATTACAATTTTGAATATTTTTGTGGCTTATTGATCATTGATCAACATATATTCCTTTATGAAGGAAATCTTGGTGGTAAACATCAAGCCCACTTTCTCAAGGAAAGGGAAAGTCAAATCACAAGGAAAGAGGATGGTTTGATGCCCCTATACAAAGACCTGGATTCCTCGACCAAAAACCTAAAGGGATGAAAGATGCACCCCATAAGAGTCGAAATAAGAAGACATGTCAGTACTATGGAGAAGGTATTCTTTAAGAAGAGAGACGAGTTAGAGGAGAAGGTCAAATGTCTTGAAGGAGACATGTATGTTGTTCGCTGACCCGCTGGTAATTTCACCTTCCAAGTCAGAACTTCTCAATCCTTGTTGTCTCATTCTACATAGAATAAATGTGTAATCGAATATGGGTGCACTCATTATATGGATAAGGAAGCTTCCTTGTTTATGTCCTTCAATAAAGTTGTGGAGAGAAATATATATGATTTAAATGAATTTTCTCTCGACATTATTGGTCACGATGATGTTCCCTGTCGACATGGGAGAATTGTTGAAATCTATCATGTACCAAACCTCAGTGCTAATATATTGTTGGTATCTCAATTAAAACAGACATGTAATATTTTGGAAATTTGGCCAGATTGATTCTTTTTTCGAGATTTGAAGAAAAGTCGGTTGATTTTCACCGGAGGGTTTCTCGACCCGAATAATAATTTGTATAAGTTTTGTGACATGACTCGACCCAAATCTGAAGTGACTGCTCTTGTTTCTCACACTGACGAATGAAGTCAAACTTGGCATGAATGACTTAGACACCTAAATTTTTGAATTTTGTAGTCAACGCAAACTTATAATATGGTTGTTGGTTTACCTAAAGTTTCCCCTTTGATGGAGTCTGTAAAGGATGTGTACTCGGAAAGCATCACCATGCACCCTTCAACTCTGGCAAAGCATGGCAAGAAAAAAAACTCATGGATCCAATTCATAATGATCTCTGCTGCATCAATCTACCTTCCTTAGTAGGCACAAGGTATATCTTGAATTTCATAGATGATCTCTCTCATTTCACTTGGGTTTATTTTCTGAAGAACAAGAATCTTGTCTTTGAAAAGTTCAAAGAATTTAGAGCCTTTTCTAAAAATCAATGTGGCCAACCCACCAAGTGTCTGAGATCAGACAATGGTGGTGAGTATGTGAATCAACATTTTGAGGAATACTTGGTTCGATTTGGTATTGACCGACAACTATCGGTCCCTCATACACCTCAGCAAAATGGTGTTGAAAAACACAAGAATCAGACGTTAGTTGAAATGGCTAGATGTCTTTTGCAGGCCAAATATTTTCCTCCTCACTTTCTAGATAAATATATCTATTGTGAAAACTATATACTAAATCACATCTCAACTCGAATTGTTCCCTTGGTGAATCTAGTCGAATGATGGTGCGGAAAGAAGCACTTTGTCGACCACCTCTATGTGTTTGGATGTTTTTCATGGGTTCATATTTTCGATGATTGTAGAAATAAATTGGATGCAAAGAGTCATGCTTGCATCATGATGAGAGACTGTGAAGAGTCTAAAGCCTATCGACTATTTGACCATGTTCAATAGATCATTATTAGAAGAAATGTATGGTTTGATGAGATGTCTTCTAGCATTAAGTTGTTGAATGCCTCCTTTGGATTTTTACAGGATGATCACTTTGATGTTTTTTCCGACATTGGTTCTCCTATTTTTTTATTCATTCCTTCGATTGGACAATCAAACTCTATTCTTGTTTTGAATGGAACTCCAAATTACAAGTCGATTAGTCAGTTGATTTATATTTTGACTGGTTCACCACCTTCTTTGATTGAAAATGTTCTGAATTATAACAAACCTTCTGTAGTGAACAATAGTTCACCCCTTTCTTGTCTACCTAGATGGGCTTCCATTACCATTGAAGGTGTTGGACCTAATTTCGGTGATGTTTCTTTAGGCCAATAAACTCACAATTAGAAGCAAAAATTCAGTGTTGCATTGATGACTCATCTGTTTGAAACCTCTGATCCTATTACCTACTTATATTCATAAGGACAACCTGAATGGGAGTAAGCTATGTAGAAATAAATGGGTTCATTTTTGAAGAATCACACTTGGTAATTAGTTCTATGACCTCAAGGGAAGAACATTGTGAAGTGTCGATGGATCTACAAGACCAAATTTACCTCTAAAGGTGTTGTTGAGCATCATAAATCTTTCTTGGTTGTGAAATGATTTTGTCAACAAGAAGGAATCGACTACACTGAGACATTTTCCCTTGTAGCGAAGATGAGCTCTATTCAACTATTTCTTTCCCCTGCTTCTCAATTTGGATGGCAAATCCATCAAATGGATGTGAAGAGTGCCTTTCTTCATGGTGACCTATTTGAATAAATTTTCACAGAACAACCTCCTGGTTTTGTGACAAATTCTAACCTATTTTTTCAACTTCAGAAGTCTCTTTATGGTTTGAAGCAAGCTCTTAGAGCTTGTTATGATAAGATCAACATTTTCTTTCTTCGACTTAGTTTCAAACATTGGGAATCTGATCACAATTTATATGCACTCCATACTCATGGAAACACCTTGATTATTGTTGTATACATTGATGACCTTGTCATAGTTGGAAATAACACTGATCTCATTATTATATTGAAGAAACAACTTGTTGATTCTTTAGACATGGCAGATCTTGGTATTCTGCATTATTTTTTGGGTCTTTAAGTATTACCATTGTTTGATGGTTTTTTCATTTCTCAATCTAAATATGTAATGGATCTTTTGAAATATTTTAAGATGACATATTATAATCCCTTTTATACTCCCTTTCAATATGGATTTAAGCTGAGAAAAAATTCTCAAACTTCCAAAGTTGATGCTACCATCTATAGACAACTGGTCTACAATCTCATTTATCTTACTCATAGTTGACCTGGAATTTCCTTTATTGTTAGTGTGGTTTCTTGTTTCATGTAGGATCCCAGAGAAAGGCACTAGAAAGTAGTCAAAAGGATTTTTCACTATCTTAAGGGTACCAAGTATTGTCAAAGTTCAAATTCATTGGTC
>SNQJ01S0190323.1:0-18005 GCA_010110895.2 Picea sitchensis
GCTGTCAGAATAATAATGTATCGCTATAATATTTATGCCTTCATAGTAGATACCATCCCAGGCGTATCCATACCGTAACAACCATAAATTACGCTTGTATCAATGTCATCAAAGTTGGTTTCATACAAAGCCTGCCAGAACCAACCAACCCAGAGATAGCCCCTAGTTGACCAGTAACAATGTATCGTCGATTCACCATGATCACCAATGTCTATCCCTTGTTACTCCAGTACCAACGTCCCCGTTCCTATCCCTTGTTAAAACCTTGTCCGAGCCGGTCCATCCAAAAGCTCACATAATAGGATAATAATTGTTCACAACTGCAAGAGCATAAGTATAACTAGGTGGTTAACCCCTACTACCTAGCAGGCTAGCCCTACTACCTAGCCCGTATACCCACCAGAGTTTTTGACGGGCATTGAAGGCGGTCACACGTCAAACTGACAGGTAGATAATTCTCATGCCAATCAGTGATGACGTGTAAATTTTATTACCCAGTGTCAAATACGTCTAAGAACCAAAAAAACGATCTATGATACGTCAAATTCCAGGCCTGCTCCACACGGTGAGCATGGTGGATAATGCTTGCCTGCAAACACGGTGAGAGTCTTGTCCTTTTGCAATAATGCATCTAATGCTTCCCTTGCAAACACGGTGAGAGTCTTGTCCTTTGCAATAATGCATTGACATATCATTCTGGTTCATAGTATCATGCCCCACATTTGGCGAGCGTTTTGTCCTTTGCATGAGTAGTTCATGCTAAACTCTACGCGGTTTCTTCCTTTTGATAAGACACCTATCTACCAAAGTGGAGAACGTGCTGGTGAGGTGGACAGCCACTTGCCGATAGTCGTTGTCGTTTGCTCATTCACATTTCGTCGGTTTCTGTTTACTTAATGTTTTCTGTGGTGGTCCATATCCTGTATATTGAGCACCTTCCTCTTCTTGAAAATACGGTGAGCACCCTGTCCTTCTAGTTGTATTTTAGTAGTGATGAAGTTTGACTAGCAAATCGCTGGTTACCAAGTGATTTAGTCATGAAATAACAGCCATCTTGTCCTTTGCAATAATGCATCTCATCCTTTCCCGGCAAACACGGTGAGCGTCTTGTCCTTTGCAGTAATGCATTGGCATCTCCTTCTAGTCCATAGTATCATGCCCCACATTTGGTGACCGTTTTGGGAGAAAACCACGAACGCAGCACTAAAGAAGTCATATATTCTCCGGAAATCGGGTGGAGATAGGAACTACGCCCGAAATCTTTGAATGGCTATTTTGAATTCGGCGATAATTTCAAAGTCTCCGAGCGAATCATGCTGAGATTGACCAAGAGTCGCTATTTTGATTTCGGTGAAGATTTCAAAGTCTCTCAGCGAATCATGCTGAGATTGACCAAGAATCGCTATTTTGACTTCTGCGAAGATTTTAAACTCTGAATGTGAGTCATTCACAGAAGTCTTTTCTTGCAATAGTCCTAGTTCCCATTTGAGTGACCCTCTACTCCAAAGAACTTTGGCGAAGAATGATAACTTGGAAATCGGGTGGAGATAGGAACTACGCCCGAAATCTTTGAATGAAGTATATAAGCAAACTCGCAAAGTTCGCCTGGACATTTCTGCACAAATATGAATTGCTCTTCAAAAAATAGGTTGAAGGACTATAGACGAAGAATTCAAATATGCCTTCCTGAAGACTGCTGAGAGCCCTTTTTGGTCAACATTTTTGACTCTTGACTCAGTCCGGGTGGAAAAATGTCTTAACCCGAAGGGTTTTTTCAGCGAAGAATTCGAAGCCGATTCAGACAGTATAGAGAATATCCCGAAGGCTTTTGGCGCAAGTATAAAACGAAACTAGCAACTTTCACCGAAGGCTTTTGGCGCAAGTATAAAACGAAACTAGCAACTTTTTGCCTTCGGGTTAGGTTTAGAGCTCGGCTTGAAAAGTATTCGGTGCAGAATTAGAAAGTTGAATTCGTGTTAAGAAATGCAGCTAGCCTGAAGGCTTTCAACAATCTATAAAACGAAGCTTAACCCAAAGCTTATTTGCAAAGCCCATACGAAAGATTTCGACGAAGAATTTAAATTTATTTCACGCTGAGTTTGGAACTCAGATTGCAAGTGCTTTGGGGTAATTTTAGGACTGAGTTTTGAAATTTGACCGGAGTGTAAAACTTGTGTTTTGAAGTCACTCAAAAATTCCTGTGGGGAAAACGTCCTGTGTTTTGAAATGGCTGTGTTCAAAGATCGGCAGAGAATGCTATACGTAATGCAGTTGTTGATTACACAGCTGGTTGTATGGTTGGGGTGGCTATCTCATATTACTCTAGCGCAGCTAGAGATCAGTGAAAAGGTCATAGGTTCTGGTAGTTTTCCTGATTTAGTAATCACCTGCATAGCCAATCTGTCTGTTTTCATTACATGTTTTTTGGGAAGAAGGCTTGATCTAGACATTAGTGCCAGAGATGTTGTTGCCCCAGGTCCGAAGCTGGAGGACATAAATGGTTTTGGACTGAGCATGTGTAAAGGGGAATATCAAAATGCTTCTGTTGTAATGCTGTCAAACTGCACGCCCACTTCTTCCATGAGACATTTCATGAAATATCTCTTCAATGCCCATGATTTGTATTCCATCGTACTGCAATGCAATCGTTTAGAATATGCAGTAGTCCCTGTACAGACCTGTAAATGCAGTGAAAACGGAGTGAGAGTTAGATGCAATTGCATTGTATTCTAGACAGTGGAAGATATCATAATCATTCTGGCTAATCGAATGCCTGGAATTCTAAAGCGACTGTCTGATTCCTTGTATCTACTCCCATCGCTGAAGTGCCTGAAAAATGGATTCCATGGCTGCAACGAGGGCTTGTTGCATGTGGAGAGCCAGAGATTGATACATGGAGACTCCATGGTGGAATCCCCAGCTGCTGTATGTGAAACGCTCGATATTTTTCCGGATTTCTTCACCACAAGTACGCCTGACTGCATCTGCATTCCAGTGCATCCAGCCAGCAGTGATGAGTGGACAAAGCTGCTGATCAGATCTCTAAGGAAACAAGATCCAGAAATCAGGTCTATGGATAGAGGCATAGTCACGGCTTCTGATGCCCTGCAAAATTACATGGATCAGAAAGGAGGATGCTTAGCAATAGAAAAATACAAAGGTATCACAGCAGTATTTCCAAAGTTCGCAGAATTAGTAATCAACGTTATACTAACTAGTTGTTTAAGAGTGGATGGCTTCTCTAGCGCTTTGGTAGCTAGAAGGGCAGTGAGAGAATATCTTATTGACTCTAAAGGCACTGGGTTTTCTGCAAATATGTTTATAGTCAAATCTTTGGTAAAGTCTAGTATGATTACCATGTTTGCCAGGTACTGACCTTTAGATCAAGCGTGACGACTTTATCGTTTATAGTGGGTTGTGTCAATATTATTTGCTCTATTAGTTGGGCTGTGCTTGTTGCATTTGAAGGGGGGCGTTCAACAATGGTATGATATACACTCCATGCCACTATCTACTCATAGACTTGCTGTGTTAATGGCAGCCATTGATACTGCTTTGGTCATGGACTGCTTAGATTGGTGTACTGCTCTGGTCACGGACTGCTTAGATTGGTTTTTCCTTTCAAAGAGAATTAGAGCGAGAGGGAGAATTAGTGACAAAATGAGGCATTTGCTTTGGGCTGTGATAGTTTTGGAGATAACGTATATTGTATCAGGCGTCGCAGTAGCAACAACTTTAGGTATTAAGGGGTTTGGAAAATGGGTATATGCTGCTCTGCAAGGCCTGGTTTGGGTGAAGTGGGGGATTGGCAGCATTATTCTCGATGAATTTATGGAAGAATTTGATACCAGACAACAACGTACAAGCAATACAATTCATCCGTATCCCAATGGCAGGGGGACCCGCTATAGATTCGAGAGTGGAATTTTGGTGTACTCCTCTGCATTTTTTCTCACTATCCTGGCTGGAGTTAGGGCCAGCTGGACTTACTCGCCATCGTGATATATTTTTTAAAGTGGATGACGTTTAAATAAATAACTTCATGGTTACCATTAAAGCCATCGTGATATATTTTTTAAAAGTGGATGACGTTTAAATATTAAAGCTATCATAACCGTACTCTTTAACAGTGTACTCCTTCAATTAAAAAAAAAAATTGTGAATATATTTATGAACTTTATAGAAGGAAACATATATTTTTAATAATTACATATACACAAATGGTATATAATAATCTTTGTACTCTGTTCACTAAAAACTTTGTAATCATTGACGACTATATAATAATCATTATACTCTGTTAATATATTTATGAACTTCTCTGTTAATATATGTTAATATATTTATGAACTTATGACTTTTAGAAGGAAACATATATTTTTAATAATTAGATATACACAAATTGTATATAATAATCTTTGTACTCTGTTCACTAAAAAACTTTATAATTATTAAAAGTGACGACTATATAATAATCATTATACTATGTTAAGTAATAACTTTGACAATTATACGATAATCATTGTACTCAATTAAATAAATAACTTAATTAAGTTATGGTTATGCATTTTTAAGTGTTTGGACACAAGTGAAAGGTGGTTGACTTAAACTAAATTTTTAAAAATTTAATTTAAGTTAGAAAAGTTATTGAAATTTTGCAATAATTCCAATTTTTGGAAAATTAAAAAATACTTTTCCAATTTTTAAAATTCTTATTTTTAATTATTGATTGGTGAATTTATCTAAAACGTGACATTTCGAAAAAAAAAATTAAAATTACATGCTTGTATGTGCGTACTAGTGATCCAATGTTATTGGTGTTCATTTTCTTAAATATTAAGTCTTATAATTCCTAGTGACCTAATAATTTTCGTAAAATTTTGATGGATGATTAGAAATTACAAATTGTAATTATTAAAAATATTTAAAAAAACGGTTTTATGTGCGTACTAGTGATCCAATGTTATTGGTGTTCATTTTCTTAAATATTAAGTCTTATAATTCCTAGTGACCTAATAATTTTCGTAAAATTTTGATGGATGATTAGAAATTACAAATTGTAATTATTAAAAATATTTAAAAAAACGGTTTCAATAAGAACAACATTTACAAATACATTTGCATTATCAATTTTTTTAAATGGTAAAATTTCATTATTGATATCTCAATTATCCATTGCCAAATTTTGTATAATTTAGTATTTTAATATATTTTAATCTTCCACCATAATGTAGTTAATGAATGTTTTAATTACATGTTTCGATTTATTAAGATTTTCCAGTCTGATTAAGGATCACTAATTACAGCATTAATTAATTGTTTGCCACTTCCCAGTTGAGGCAGTGGGAATTAGGAGAAAATTGTTGGTGATGATATTAAAAAAAACTTTAGAAAGTCTCACACATTGTAATATCCGTTTTGAGAGGTATTGGTCAGAAATAAAAATATAAACTATCATATTTTTTTAAATTTTTATAGTGTAAATGTTTTTTATTTTGTTTTTTGAAATATTATTTTTTTAATTTTGGTTTAAATTCGGTGAGAAATTGTTGTATCTATATATTTGAGTGGTTAAATTTGTATAATCTTAGTACTTTAAAGGTTTGTCAAGATGTTGAATTTATTTTTACATTCAGAAATACAATTGAAATAATTAAAAATTACAATTTAACAAATAAATTAAAATGCAGAAGTTGTTTTCTGAAGTTGTTTTGTAAATTAATATTTCAAATTTCCAAAAATAAAAATTAAATAATTTTTTTTAATTTAAAATGATAACAAATCTAATCATATAAAAATCACTATAATGATTAAATATAGCAATAATAATATCCAACAAAATATAGGTGATAAAAATAAGATGAGTATATTAGAAATAACAATAAAAATCTTAAATTATTGTGTATTATAATTGAGTAGATTTGGGAATGGAGATGATAGTTGACACCTTATAATTATTCATGATGATTTTTGGAATATGGGGAGAGATTAAGAATATTGTTAAAAAAACAGAAATTAATAGTATGGTAAGTAAAGGGTAATTAGAATAGATCTTTAACAATAAGCAAATGAAAGTTGAAATATGTAAAATTAAATGAAAAAAAACTAAAAAAAAAATATTAAAAAGTTATGTTCAATTGTTTTTTTAGAAATGAAATGATAAGAAAATTGTAAATATTAAAAGCTAAATTGAAATCACATTGAATAGTAATTTAAGATATAACTTATATTTTACTTATAGGTATTGAAAATAATCTACACAGAAATAGATGGCAGGAACAAAGCAATTATTATGGAATGGAA
This sequence comes from Picea sitchensis, assembly GCA_010110895.2. Lineage (NCBI taxonomy): Eukaryota > Viridiplantae > Streptophyta > Pinopsida > Pinales > Pinaceae > Picea > Picea sitchensis. The sequence goes on from SNQJ01S0190323.1 coordinate 6,304, forward strand.
TCTTTCCATAAAGTAATATGAAACGTAACATGTTCAGAAGATATCTGATAATATAATCTGGCGTAAATCACAGTTTAATGCGTTTTAATGGGAGATGTCCTCAAGGTTTTCGCTTATTAATGCCAATGCTTTCGAACCTGTGTGGTGAGTTGTCAGTAATGAAAGCATAATTAATCTGCATTGGAAAGGGTGCGAAGGTGCCGAGGATCAAAGGGAGCGATAAATGCTTTGAAACTCTTTGTGAACCTGGCTAGAGTGAAGTTTGTGAGTTCGAGGAGTGCGGGTGGAAATGTAGATCACAGAAGTTTTGGGTGCAAGATGTATATCACGAAACACGGGGAATGAGAGTTTGATAGCATCAAGCCGGGAACTCGCGGCCATAAAATTGGCTAAGTATGGAAAGAAAGGGCGGTCGGTCGGACTTCTGTAAATCGCGGTTTAATGCGTATTAATGGATATGTCCTTGAGGTTTTTGCGTAAATCGTGGCTTAATGTGTTTTAATGAGAGATGTCCTCGAGGTTTTTGCGTAAATTGTGGTTTAATACATTTTAATGAGAGATGTTCTTGAGGTTTTCGCTTATTAATGCCAATCCTTTCGAACCTATGTGGTGAGTTGTCATTAAGCAAAGCATAATTAATGTGCATTGTAAAGGGCGTGAAGGTGGAAGGGATGGAAGGGAGCGATAAATGCTTTGAAACTTTTTGTGAACCCGAGTAGAGTGAAGCTTGCGTGTTCGAGTGCGGGGTGGAATTGTAGAGCACTGAAGTTTTGGGTGCAAGATGTATACCACGGAACACGGGGAATGAGAGTTTGATAGCGTCAAGCCGGGAACTCGCGGCCATAAAATTGGCTAAGTATGGAAAGGAAGGGTGGTCAGTCGGACTCCTGTAAATCGCGGTTTAATGTGTATTAATGGAGATGTCCTTGAGGTTTTCGCTTATTAATGCCAATTTTCTCAAACATGTGTGTTGAGTTGTCACTAGTAAAAGCATAATCAATGTGCATTGGAAGGGCGCGAAGGTGGCATGGATGGAAGGGAGCGATAAATGCTTTGAAACATTTGGGAACCCAGGTAGAGTGAAGCTTGCGAGCTGGAGGAATTGTAAACCACGAAAGTTTTGGGTGCAAGATGTATATCACGAAATTGTAGATCACAAAAGTTTTGGGTGCAAGATTTATAATAGCGCCAACCCGGGAACCGACAGCCATAAAATTGGCTAAGAATGGAATTGTAGATCACGAAAGTTTTGGGTGCAATATGTATATCACGAAACACGGGGAATGAGAGTTCGATTGCACCAACCGGGGAACTGATGACCATAGAATTGGCTAGATATGAAAAACAACGACGGTCGGTCAGACTCTCATAAATCACGGTTTAATGCGGTTTTTTCTTATTAATGCCAATAAGCGAACCTGTGTGTTGAGTTGTCACTAGTAAAAGCATAATGAATGTGCATTGGGAAGGGAGGGAATGTGGCGGGGATTGAAGGGAGGGATTAATGGTTTGAAACTTTTGTGAACCCGGGTATAGTGAAGCTTGCGAGTTCCAGGAGTTTGGGGTTGAATTGTAAATCACATAAGTGTTGGGTGCAAGATGTATATCATGGAACACGGGGCATAAGAATTCGATAGCGCTAAGTCGGGACCCCGCGGTGAGATAATTGGCTAAGTGTTGAAAGGGATGACAATTGGTCGGGCTTATGATGTGACGATATAGATGGAGATGAGGATCTGTCAATCCGCTAACTCGAGAACTCACGATTATAGAAATGAAACTAAGTTGGGTTAAAGTTTAAAGAGAATTTGTTTATATTTATTTCAGTAGTATTCATATTAATTTATGTTAATAGATTATTTGTGGTCCAAATGTAAAGCATATTCCAAGTAAAGCATGTTCCAATTTGAAGGGTGTTTCAATTCAGGAGCTCGAGAAAGTCAGGTTGAAGTTTAAAGAGATTTTGTTTATATTTATTTCAAATGTATTCATATTAATGTATCTTAATATATTATTTGTGGTCCAAATGTAAACCATGTTCCAATTTGAAGGGTGTTTTCCGCTTGCAAATTTTGTTCAAACCCATAAGCAATAGAGAAAAAATATATGACTTAACATTTTGTATATGGAAACATATTCTCAAACATAGGAAGTTGTAATATATGCACAATACTAAACAAGAACATGGCCCCAACATGTACATGGAAATGAGTAAATTAAAAAAAAAATACAAAATTAAAAAAAACAACACTAAACATGGAAAATCACCATACAACAACCTCAAATATTTTATATTCAGATAAACTGGGTTACAAAATACATTTGAGAGTATTTCCCAAAATAGTTGTCTTGGAATTTGTAAAAAAAATATAGTTCAGTACACATTCTATGAAATTTAAATGTGTTTTCCATAATGACTGGGATTGGGGCTCCCGCGGACTACAAAGAAAAGATGTACAAGAATCAAGCTTGTATAAAGTAGAAAGTCGGCGATGGAAAACAACAAGACCTGGCAAGAAGAAAGAGAAAATTGCCAGTCCTTGGTTAAAGCTTTTGTATTTAAAGAGATAGAGTAACTAGATGAATACATTGACAAAGACAGAAGAATGTGATCAATATCAACTTACTATGATGGTGTCCCATGCCTTGTCATTTTCTCGCTGATGTCCTTTCCTCAACGGTTATGGGAACTATGTGAAGCATCCTTTTCCCTTCATTGGTAATGTTGTCAACAACCTTTTTGAACCACTCTTCGATGTAGCTCCTCATGGGCACCACGTTGATTTCATGCCGGATTTTTATATTGAATAATTCACTTTCCAAGTCCCTTAGATCAATAGAGAGGTTGTGCAATGCTTCTTGAATATATTGGTTTTTAATCGAATAACCGACTAGCCAGTTTTTCACGTCATCTTCACCATATTCAAGAATGCCATAGAAATTTTCAAATGATAGTCTTTTATATATCTAAACTTGATCATCAAATGCTTGCTTGGTTAAAAAAAACGAGTTGAGTATCAATTTCAGGTCTTGGAATTCATTGGTGTTGCTAGCTAGATTTATCTCAGTTAGCTTCTCGAATATTTTGTCTCTTCTAGATATGGCATGGCTACATGCTTGAACGATACCATTCAGTTTTTTTACCTTTTCTTTCCAGCATGCGTTTATTTGGTTTTTTAGATCCGGGGAAGGGAGATCCTCCTCTCTTCTTCTGAATTCCGTCATACCAGTAACTTTAACACCAAATGGTACAACTACATCGAGGTAGAAACCTTGCTTGTTCTTGAGTTATGCTTGCAGATACTCATGAAAAACATGTGCTCTTGTTCCAAAAGAGACCATACTCTTTGACATCTCCCAAGATTCTATTATTAATTCCATTCTTCTCTTTATATTCTTTTCCACATAGCCTTAGGCTGATGTGAGTAGGCTTGTTCATCCTTTTAACTTTGTTGCAGGTGCGGTGGGCCTGATTATTGCCAAAGGAGTAGAAAACAGTGGAAGAGACATTAGAGCTCTCTCCAATTCTTTGATTCACTTCTTTAACCTGATGTTCTCCGCTTCAAGGCCGCTAATAGAGTTGTCTAGAGAATCTCCAGTTGCTTGGTGTATTTGGGAGATCTGGGAAGGGCGGATGTTTTGTAGGTTCATCTTTGAACAAGATTTCCATTTCTTATTCTTTACATCTCTCTTTTCAATAACCAATTTTTTGGATTCCCTGTCAAAAACAACGCTCTGAAATGCAAAAGACTCTTCTTCATCCAAGGTATCGGTCCCAATTATTTCCATCTCAGGGTTATGGGGAACAATGCTCTCTAGTTGGTTGTCGTCGGGGAACATTTTGTCGATGTCAATTTCTAGTTCCATATATTCGAGGGAGAGATCGTGGATATCAATTTCTCCCCTTGGTCACTCATGTTCTTGCACTATTGTTTTTTGTTTTTTGCTTGCGGAAAGTTTGTGAGAACTTTCAATTTTTCCAGAGGGAGGGTTCTTATCTTCTCCTCCGCTTGAAGAACTGTGTGACTTTCTTTCTTGGGTAGGCCGTGTTGATGGGTCTTAAATCCCTTTAACTCAACAACAGGAACCAAACCCGCCACCGAGGCCCAATTAGACTCTGCAGCGTTTAATGGTGGAATGGTTCTCTGGATCTTGCGATCCGACCAAAATAATCGATGGGCTTTACATTTTCTTGTGAAGGCTTTCTCCTTCAGTTCAGAAGTTCTTTTTTTTTGTTTTCTCTTAGGTAGGAATGATATAAGGTAAAGCTGGTATAAACCAACTAGGTGACAAAGTGGGAACAAAATAGACTACTGGAGAAGAGGATGAGCTTGGGATAACCCTTTACTCTAGCATGCAGGCAATGATCATTTACCACAGGCCTAGTACTAATATGTTAACCATGTGAGTATTCAAATTACTGAATGAGATACAAATTATCAGAAGAAAGCATGCATGTGATAAACGATAGCAAGTAAAATAATTCACTTAACCCTAATCATCAATCACATAATAACACAAAGATTTATTTTCATCATTAAAGAAAGAACTGTAAAACATTGCATCAGATAACTTATCAATAGATTTAATAGCTCTTACTCGTTACAACATCCATTCATGAGACAAAATAGGAAATAGTTCCTCTCCACATCCAATCATACACACATTTGATGAAAACATAACACTACTACATATGACTAATTTTGCCACAGTTTTTCGTTGCTATTGCCACACATATCCGTTGTACTTTCCACGAAAGCAAAGACTATTTTTCGTGGAAATTTTTTCGTCGCTATATCCATGAACCAGTTATTTGTGGAAACATCGACGAACTAATCCCTACACATGTCATCATCCTCAAGATAGTTTTACCTTATAAAGCATGGCAATAACGAAAAAACGTCATCGCAATAGGGACGAAAAACTGTGCCAAAGTAAAAAACTTACCAACAGATTACGACGCAGATGCCATACATGCGACGAAAAAGTGTGGAAAGTTGTGAGAAAAAGACGTGGCAATAGCAACACAAATGTTTGGTAGAGAAAAAATTTATGACGCAGATGTTATATGTGCGACACAAAACCGTGGCAAAGTGCGACGAACTTTCGTCGATATTGCCACGCTTCCTTTAGGTTTAAAAAAAAAAAATCTACATGAGAAGCTGGATGTTGGTATTTGTGATTGACCCATACTCAATATTTTCATGTGTGATTGACCCTTCAAAGGGTTTCTTATGTGAGAAGGGCTTATCAGAGGGGGTTTTGGGACTTATTAGGTGTCTTTCTTAGTGGACCAAAAGGGAAACCCAAGGCACCTTGGGATGAAGGGGAAGATAAAATACATTCCCTTGAATGAATGGTTTTAATTGAGATATTGGGGCTCTGAACTAGAGGTCAAAAATAATTTGGTAGGGGTATCCCAGGGGGACAATATGGGAGATGTGTTTTTTTTAAATCTATCACTATGCTTGTGAGAGTAGGCCAACCCTTTACTTATCCACTTCAATGCACTCACAACCATTAATCGATATTAATATAGACTGGTCACAATAATTACCTTGAATATCGAATTTAACCTATTAATGTGAAGGGATAATCACAGCATGAGGTTAAAGGCATTCACACCCTTTCAACAACTATGTTTGTATCTTTTTGGATGAGGAACTTGTAGCCTTATGGTTGATTCATTCCCTTACCAAAAAAATGAAGGTTACTCACACTCATATGAATGAAAGAAATCAAAGTTGTTCCCACGAAAAAAGTTGTAACGCTTTGAAAGAATGGTAGATCACAACAATGGAGCACTTGTTTAAACAAAGACACTTACACCTATTCAAGTAAAGGTAACTCACCCTATTCAAATGAAGGTACATGATACCATATAAATGAAGAGAAATGGAAATGTTAACTCGAAGGGTAGTTCACACCAAATCAAGTTAGTGTGATCACAATGTTTTGAAATGAAGGGTGATCACACTACTCTAGGTGATAGATTCTCACACCACCCTAAATGAAGGATGATTGCACTTGTTGAAGTCGGGGTACTCACATTAATGCCAACAAATGGTAACACATACCACTATAAATGAGTAGGAATCACACGTGATGAAGGGGAGATATCGAATATTTCACTTGGAGTAATGAAATTTGGTGGGAAGTAGAATAGCTAGTAGTATATGTTATAGTCTTAATTTCCACCCTACATGCTAGAAGGGAATCCAACAGAAGATGAAAGTCAAAATACATTTCTTTCTCAGAATTTAGGACTTTTTTTTAGGGTCTTCACGTGGAATATGGGAGAAAACATGCGATGATAGTCCTTGGTCATTTATAATGAAACAAGCGATGATCCCTGCAACCTTCTAGATTTTCAAAGTTATGAAGAGGCAAGCGAGGGATCATCTCCTACCATGATTTTATAATTATTATGTAGTGGGGTATATGGAAAGGAATTACTTATATCCTCACTATTGGGTATGGTATATCGTCTAGATTTACCACCTAATACATTTAATTTGTCAGCCCAGGGGCCTGAATGTTTTACAGGCTACCGTGCACTGTATGTGTAGACTGTGCTTCTTTCAATATTGATCATGTAAGTAAAAAATCATTGCATTAAAATAAAGAACATAAACTAGATTATTGGTGCTTAAACATAAATAACTGTAACATTCAAATGAAGCAGGATAACTGTAAATGAAGCAGAACACACAGATCTAACAAATTCCACACAAAACCACAACAAGAATTTATCATAAGCCAACAACACCTAATCAGAAGAGCGGGCCCAACTCCCCGATTAGGGCTGCAGTGAACTAACTGCCACGAAAACTCAGAAACTTAGAAGAAACTTGTTTTTCATTAAATAAAATGATATTACATAGGTTGCAGTCTTGATACAGGACAACTCCTAGCTAGATGACTGATTGGTTAAGCCCTTCTCTATCTTTGTTCGGCTTTTTATACAATTCATGGAGCACAGAGCGTCCCAATATTAGGGTAACAACTCTTCCTAAAAATACACAAAGGCTGAACCGATTAACAAAACCTAATGTTGGACCATGGAACAAGTCCTCTTTTTCACCTTCAACCCGTGGACTGCGCTGCATCCTTGATTGCATCATCTTTCCAGACTGCGTTTGCTCTGTTCCTGTGAGATTTTAGAGATTATTTATTCGCTTTGGTAAATCCCCAACCAATCTCTAATGTTTTTGAACTAATACATACAATGACATAATAGAGGTTCATTCTTACCCTTGTGGTTACACACATCTCCCCCAAAATTTAGTCACGTGCACGTCCTTGTGCAGGCCGTCACTTTCACAGATCTGGGTTGGAACCTTGATACTAGGCCTGAAGTTCTGCTATGTCATATGCCTTAGCCATATCTGTCCCTGGAAACTTATATCCCCCAGTCAATATTATATCCTTCCACCATTCTCTCTAGACCTCGTAATCAGGTTGATATTGATCAAGTGGCATCCAGATGATGGGGAATGAAAATATCAAACCTAGCCATCGAACCCCACAAAACCTCATACATGCTATATACCTGGATATTCTTTCCATGGCTCTGCGAAAATTGGGAGCCCCAAATTCTTCTCGTTCCCTGATAGCAGGTGGTGATAAGGCCCATCTCTGGTCACAGTTTTCAAGTGCCTCTTCCTTGCAACAGGTCAACCATTTTATACAAAGATCAACACACCATTGTTGTGTAGTTTCCATATTTTGTGGCCAATTGGGAATCCGTCTGAAATATTTATGTTTGTTGATGATCTGTTCAACTTGAAAGTTATCCATTCTAAACTGAAGGGGTTTGTGTACCTGATTTTCCTCGAAAGAATCTAGTGCCTTATTCCACTTCACCTGGTTAATGGTGTAGGAAAGAAAGGCCCTCATTTGGACATCTCCCACATAAGGAACTGGATTGAATTTTTGATCATCTCTTAGCAGGTGGTTGTCCATGTACACTTCACACATGAGATGTTGTGTGAGGATGTCATGACTTTTCAAGGTCCTAAGAAACTGCATGGGGTCTTTAATATTATAAACCATCTCCTGGTGAATACATTCCAGACATAAAAATAAATATTGTTCATGAAGGAACAGTGCATAGCTGAGATAAGGGGAGCGACATGTTACTACCTACTAGGTGATATCATACATATCCTATTTTTCATCTCTTAACCTCTGTATCTGTGCCTCCAACTCTGTAATCTTTTCCTTATGTTTCTCACCCTTGTTCTTCTCTTCTTCCAACTTTTCCTCATAGTCAACAACAACTCTAGTAGCCTGCTCCATTATGTCTTTCAATGTCCTTAGGTTCACTGAAGAAGGGACAACTCCTATCCAAAACTGGGCTACAGTTTTCTTCGACTTCTGTATCTCGGCTTTCAAAAAAACTAACTGAGATTCAGTTGTATCTGTCATTGGATCAACTTGAGTAGATGTTGTTACTGTGGAAGTGTGAAAAATAGGATTAGTTTGAGTGGATGTTGGTACTGTAGAAGTGTGCAAGATAGGCTCGGTCTGAGTAGCTACTGTATGCAACACCAACTCAGTTTGAGTAGCTTCTATTAATATGGGAGTATCGACAGTTTGAGAAGTTTCCGATACTGTGGGAGTATCGACAGTTTGGGTAGCTGCTGAAATAGTCTCCTTGACATTTCTCCTCACTGCTTCCTTGGAAATTCTTTTGTATATTTGTGCTCGTTTCTTCAGGAGGAGCACCTGCTTATTTAGCTTAGCATTCTCAATCCTGAATTGCAAACTTTCTCTAAAGGATGTCCTATAAAGTTCCTGAATAAGGGTTCTTCTCCTTGCACAAAATTTGACAAATTCCTGTTTGACAAGAATTTCTTCAGCCAATGCCCTTGGAGGAACCTCATTCCGAGCTTCATTTCTTGCGGCCTCTATGCCCGACTCTTGTTTAACTGCAGTTCTCCTATAGTAGTATCACCCAACTCTGGTTCAGGGTTTTCGGGAGCATAATGCTCTGATGCTGGTTCTTGTGTAACAATGTCAGTCATTTCTTTCTCACAAATTGGAGTAGCTGTTGTGTCTTCAAAAATAGGGTTTTCAGGAATGACTTGTTTTGACACTGGTTCTTGTGATACAACATCAGCCATTACCTGCTCATCGATGGGAGGAGTAGCTGGACCATCTTCACAGACAAGAAATTCAGAAAGTTCTGGCGCTGGTTCTTGTGTAACAACGTCAATTACCTCTTGTTCATAGATTGGAGGAGTAACAACATTCCTCTCCTTCTCATCAGACGAAGGAGTATCAACATCCATCTCATGATCATTTGTAAGCAGAATATAAGTGTCTCTTTCTTGTTCATCTGTTGAGGGAGTAGCAACATATCTTTCTTGTTCATCTGTTGAGGGAGTAGCAACATCTCTTTCTTGTTCAGGAAAAGGGTTTGGAGGAATAGAACCCTCTGCTTCCTCTTCTTTTGAATCCAGGTTAATGACCTGCCTCATTCCCCCAACTTATCTAACTTCCACTGATGGTTTCCCTGTTTCCTCATCTTCGTCCGAGGCTGATTCCTGTGTATCAACACTTGTTCTGTGCCCTTATGCAATAGTTTCAACAACCTCTTCTAACTTTCTCAACCCTTCTCTCTCTGCTAGGGTTTATGCTACTTCTGGGATAAGTTCTGCCAATTCCTCTTCCGAGAGTCTTATGAACTGCAGCCAACTCACAGGGCTTTGATCTAGCACATGCACGACTAGTATCTTAACAAGGCCATGATTTGTGAGGGTTTTGAGTGGTTGGCGCGAGCGCTAAGCTGCTCCCTCCATCCGATGAATGTTATTACACAGAAAATAGGGCATGTTTATGCGTTGTTGGAAATGCACAGATGTGAACAATTTGAGATGACATTTGTAAATGGTAGAGGGGTGGCCTTATGATGAACAATTCTACCTCTTCCCATGGAGGTGGCAGAGAAGTCTGTTCTTTTCCTTTCCCTTTCGGCTTTACTTCTCTGCCTTCACGCAGAAACAACTCTGGAAATTCCGGGAGTGGTGTTTTCAGGACAAACCATCGCTGACCGGATATTGGCAACCCACTAGCTGCTGCATTGGTTTCCTCCGTGACTCTAATTTTTAATTCGCAGACTGTGGAGGAGTGGTCTTCCAAATTTTGGGTGAATTCTACTGTAATGTCTGCATCGAATCCCTGTAACCTCTCAAAATACACGTCCCAACCTGCATTCTGGAAAATTTTCCAGACTTTCGGATTTCGACGGACCTATGTATTATTTGTTGGCTCATACCTTACTGCTCCACCACCCATTCTGTTCCGTTGATTTTTCCTGCTCGAGGAGTACCGATGACTAGTTCAGGAGAAATGACATACACAAAAATTTAGCGGAAAATGTGTTGTGGAAAGAGTCGTGGATTTTTTTATTTATTTTTTAATTAAATTATGTGGCAGGTAAGTAATGATGATTATATGACAATGAATTTAATAGCTTGGTGGATGATTAACGGTTTGGCAGGTGTTTCCAATCCCTATGTGTACAACGGTGTCGAAATTTTTTAAGTAATGATTGTGAAATCATGTGATTAAAGAGGGTAATGATGACTCTTTGGGAAAAGACATAAAATCTCCCCCAAAATTAAAGTTAAGACTGTCCTTGAGCGTGAATTCCTATGCCATGTGTAATATTACCCAAATCCGTTAAAGTTGGTTGAGGACGTACCTAGTGACTCACCTATTATGGAGAAGCATCATCGCAGGAATAGCGTCGTCTACAGTCACAAAATATGACAATGTTGATTCGGGCAGGGACATCGAAAGTGGTGGCAACTGAAATATCGATATCCATGTTGGCGAGAGTGTAGACGAGTAACTGCAACCACAGTAGCAGCGGTAGGAGTAGCGTCAACCAGAGAGTAGTGGTGAAAGGAGTAGCGGAAAACAAAGAGTAGCGACGAATGGAGTGGAAGCACCTCAAAGTAACAACATCTAGTACAATGATGATTTTAAAGTAACGACACCTGGAGTAGCGACAACCAGAGTAGCAACAAAAATAGTAATGACATCTCGTACAACGACGATTTTGAAGTAACGACACCTGGAGTAGCAACAACCGAAGTAGCAACAACAAGAGTAGCGACAACTGCAGTAATGACATCTTGTACAACGATGATTTTGAAGTAACGACACCCGAAGTAGCGACAGTTGCAGTAACGAAATCTCGTACAACAATGATTTTGAAGTAATGACACCTGAAGTATCGACAACCGGAGTAGCGACAGTTGTAGTAACGACATCTCGTACAATGACGATTTTGAAGTAAAGACACCGGAGTAACGACAACAGGAGTAGCGACAACTGCAGTAATGACATCTCGTACAATGACGATTTTGAAGTAACGACATCGGAGTACCAAATTGGGTCCACTTGTTGATCTAGTGGTAGTTGGTGAACCAATCACACATTTTCCCCATTGTTAAATTGGCGAGATGGAATTTTATCTCGATTGTGTGAATATTTATGCTTACTTTGAGTTCATTGACATAGTAGATGACAAATATCCATACCTACTATTGTAATGGATTGATTGGGAATTTGATAATGATGTCATTTGTTAAGAAGGGTTATTGGATGGTATATCCATTGGATATAATGTAGGGAAATACATTTGTTAAATAGATAGAAGAAGTATTGGATGACTAGGAGAGTTGGAC
>SNQJ01S0190324.1:17336-31712 GCA_010110895.2 Picea sitchensis
TATCCAAGAAGACCTCCTACCTTCAGGAATCAAAGAAGCTTCAATTAGTATGAAGGAAACTACAAAAGAGTAGATCATGAACCCAGATGGAATACATCACAAAGAAGGCCACTTAATCCAAGGTATCAAAATTTCTTTCTCGGTCATTGTTGTACTTGAAATTTTTTTGGACATAAGGCAATTCATTGCAGAATCAATGAAAGGAACAAATACGCAAGAAATATGAATGGTGTAAATAGAAGATATGGAAATAATCGTGGATTTGTCAACATAAGTTATAATTCATTTTCCCAATTTATGGACAAAAATATTGTATTCTACAAATGTAATTATCTTGGTCACAAAGCATGAGATTGCAGATATATGAATGAATATGTACCTATGCCAACCGTAGTATGGACAAGGAAAGAGATTCTAAATAATAAATGTTGTTGAATAGCATTAACCATTGAAGAATGTAAAGAAGATGATGAATGGTACATAGACAGTGGATGTTCTTCACACATGATCAGGGATCAAGACAAATTCATCAGCTTGAAGAGAAAGGGTGGAAATGTTTCATTTGCATATGAATCATCTTCCAAAATACTTGGATAAGGTGTAGTAGAGATTGGAAGAAAAAATGTAAAAGAAAATAATGTCCTATTGGTTGAAGACTTGAAGCATAATCTACTCAGTGTTAGTAAAATGTGTGATCAAGGATACACTCTTACGTTTGACTCCCAAAAATGTAAAATCAGAGAAAGTAACTCAGGAAGATTGGTTGCAACTACAAAAAGGAGACCGAACAACATATAAATTCTAGACATGAAGAAGAGAGAGAATACATAAGCCACAAAAAATAATTCCAAGAAAAATTCCCAAAGACCAAAAATAATGATGAAGTATTATTGAGTGCCACATGTTCAGGGGGAGAAGCCCCAAAGAAAGTCAGCTTATGCCATTGAACTCAGGGGGAGAATCCCTACCCTTTTCCATTGATGTCAAAGAGGGAGAGAAATTGGGATCATGATGATAGGGGGAGCATGAGTGTTGCCATCAATGACAAAGGGGTTGATTGTTGGAAGATTGGTTGTTGTCATTGATGTCAACCCTAGTCATTGGTTTTGGACCACAAGATTAATGAAGGTAATTGGACCTGAAAGACAATGTACATGCAGAAAAAAAAAAAACCATGGATGGATAGTATACATCATGTTGTTTCTGGTGGTAGGTGGCACATCATGTGGATCCTCATGGTTGAGGATAAATGAATTTTTGAAGATGACAAAGTGCATTGAAGAAGGAAGTACATGTAGGCCCTGAACATAACTAAAGAAAATAATTATAAAATAAGAAAGTTTCAGGTCAGCCCTAATGTTAAAAGGAAGTGTCATAAATGGTATAAATAAACATCATTATACATTCACTTGATATACAAGTTGAATTTGAGAGGAAATCAGAAGTAAAGAAGGTTGGATTTCAAGGGAGGATGAAGTCTTTTGGTGATGTGTTCTAAGGTATGTTATTTACAGTTCATCTTAGCATTTTCACTATAATGTTTTTTATAGAACGATTAATATGGTGACATTACTATGGTATTGAGACGACATATCAAGGTACCTATGGTAAAAATGTTAGATCTTGATTCACTATAATTATGGAGATACACTCTATGGAAGATAGGGTTTTTGACCAGTCCTGAAGCTAGTCAATAAACATGTGTTCCGGGTAAAACAGTCATAACTTCTTCATAGATAATCCAAAGGACATGGGACAAATTTCATTGGAAATATTACGGAATTTAGTTTCTTGTGTGTGAGTTTCAGAATCAGATGTTAAATATTGAGCGTGGGGAATTCTGTACAAGTTCACTCTCCTGAATAAACCAAAATTGAATAAAGTCTACCATTATTTCTATCAATTATTTTTGGGGAGGATTCAAGGAGTGAAAATTGGAGGAGTTTCAGAGAAAAAATTGAGTAATATTATCTACAGGATCAAAGTATTCCAAGAATTGAATAATTACATAAGTTGGAGAAGTCTCAAGAAGCATTATCAAGCTCTATGTGATGGTTGTTTGATGGTGATGATTTAATGTAAAGTTTTATTATATCTCATATATTCTTAGGTGGAAGGAAGGGGAAAGGATGGAGAGGTCAACCCTCTCTTGATATTGGAGGATTGTATCTTCCTCTTGGAGGTTTATCCCTCCATTTCTATTTGGATGATGTAGCTACCTTTGGAATTCATTACTTCCCTTGAACAATAAATATTGATTATTTCTCATATATTGTGCATGGTGTATTGTGGTGTATTGGTGTAACTCTTATACTATTGTTCATTTCTCATTGGATATAATTGAATGGTTTAAGTTTAAGTTGAAAAGGTTTTTAAATTGTACTTGATGTTGATTCACCCCCCTCTTAGTATCAACAAATCATACTCATGGTATTGGTTTTAAGTTGCTAACCAAGATGGGTTATGATGGAAAGGGCATTGGAATTAATGGAAAAGGAATGTATAATACCATAGAGGTTGTGGAAATACCTTCCTATGCAGTTTTGGGATATGGAAAAGGAGAAGTTGGAGACTGCTCCAAGGTTGCGAAAGTAAGAAATGATTCAAGAGAAGAGTCTAAGACATTACAAAAATAACTTATACAAAGAAAAGGCACATCACTTCATTAGAGTGAAAAATAATTCAAGTAATATTGAATGAGAGGTGAACATCCCAAAGGAGTGAAGATAGTTTCTTCTCGGAAGACTTGCAACAAGAACGCCATGAAATGTATAATAGACCAGATTATTCCAATGTATTCTTTTACTATAAGAAGAATGGAAATGAGAAACATAGTTTATGGTAGAAGTATCCATGTACATTTTTCATATTACATAACCATTGGGTTTCCAAATGTTGGAAGAGAAATTCCTTGTACACGAAGGTCATGTCTACCAGGAAGGAGGTAATATGTAAAGACCAGTCTCCAAAAAGGAATGCAGAGCATGGAAAGAAGGACATGCAGTCAAAGAATTATTTCACTTATTGCAATATTAGTGGTTATTGGATTCAAATATTATGGAAAATTCATCCATAGCTTCATCTAAATCAAGGAAATAAGGTTCTACAGGCACCCATGAAGAAAGAGGTAGCAAATGAAAGGGTTGGGCAAGCACCAACAATCCCAGAGAAGCAACCCAAAAAGGACAATCCATTAGCCAAGTTTGGTAATAAATGGGTAACACATATCCAAAGTTGTTTGGTTCCATTGTTGCAAACCTCACATGTTGTGTATGAGACTCCTATAAGGGAAAATTGTACAAGTGATGACTTGTTATAACATCACTTATAAGAAACACAATGTTTTTATGATTTTGAAAGTGTACAAATCAGAGAGAAAAGTTAAACCATGTATGTAGACTTTTGGTGGAACAAAATTTTATTTTGTGGGGAGGTTTGATCTAGGAGGATCTCTAAAACCAAGAAAAATTGATGGTCTCAAATTATGATGTAAATGTACTCATGTCAATTATCTCATCGAGACCTTTCCAATGACACTTCAACGATTTCAAACGTATGTCATATGACAAATTTATGGCATTCTAAAGTTTTGGCCAAACATGCAAAAATGATGACAGGGTTAACACGTGGTAGTATGACCAAGATATGACATGTGTAAGTAGGGCCAGGGTATGACATGTGGAAGTATGGACATGACACTTGGAAATATAGACATGATATGTGGTAGTACAGATGATGATGTGGCATGCTGAGTAGGATGTACGGATGCTAAAATGGCATGTTGATCAGGTTGTATAGATGCTAACGTGGTATGTTGATGTGGTATGCCGAAGTGATGAAAGGTGTGCTAGCTGACTATATAGGTATGTGGCCTCCATGTGGACCAATCAGGGGACACCATGTGGCAAGCCTAATTTTCCCAGAAGGGGCTTATCCACTCCAGAAATGTCAGGCAGGTGGATCAAACCCTTGACCTCGTTGCCAACAAATCAATGTTCTACTATTAGGCCAATGGTTTTCCATTGGAATGGAAGAGAACAAAATGATATTTAAATTTGGTTTTTTATATATACACCTAAAAGGGAATGGTCCACAAGTTTGACCCTGTGAGCTTCGCCAATGAACACAACATGCCCAACTAGTGCGCCAAAAGAATGGTTTGTTATGGCAAGAGAGAGAGATATTATATTTAAATATATAATATTGCATAGCCTTAAAAATCCCAACGGGCCAATATTTGAGCCCTCAACCTAAACAATATAACTAGATCACTTTAGCATTGTTTCATAGGATGGTCATTGAAAGGATTTTGCTGGGAATTTATTATTATACAGAAGTATTTTCCTGTGTAATTGAAGAACCAAGAATATTCAATCCTTTTTAAGTGTAGGAAGAGAGGGGAAATTTGTTCCCATCTATATTTCATCCTTCCTAGAGAGGCCAAAGACATTTTATTTCAGGTTGGAAATCCATTGTAATGTAATAAAGAAATTGAAGTGCTTCACATTATAGTAATGGAGCGATCACATAGTTGAAGAGGAACTAGAGATGTGACCTAAATTGGATGAACTCCATTATTAACTTGTAATTTTGTATTTATGTTGTTTATTTATTCAATTTATCCTTTCACTTGTTCATTATGCTTTAAAATATAAGCTAAGACAATTTACTCTTAATTTTTTTGCAAATCAGTAAGTGGATTTTTAGATCATTTAATTCGGAAAGTTGTCTTCAATCTATCTTCTTCTGAAACTATAACTTGGTTGTATCCTAAAAACCCATCCAAAAGTGACAATATCTTATATTCATATATGGTTTGCAAAAGTTGTTTCATGGTGGGAATGGGGTAATTGTGTTTGTCTAAGGCCCTATCCAAATTTATGAAATCAACACATAAACGAAAATTTATTTTGACTTCTTTTTCATGGGCACTAAATTATCTATTCATGCAGAGTGTCTCACCTGAAATATAATTTTAGAATCCAAAATCGTTTTGAGCTCCTTCTTCATGAAAGGATCAAGAGATGGATGAAAGTTTCTCATCTTCTATTGAAACGTTTTAACCTATGGTCTGAGCGGAATGGTATGTTGGATGATCCTGGTGTTGTATGTTTTCAAGTATTGGTAGGAACACACAAAAACAACCTGATATTCCTTAAACAATTTTAGGTAAGATTTCTTCTCCTTAGGAAACAATTATTTTCCTAGGTTTATATTCTTAGGATTATCATCACTCCCTAAAGTTATGACTACGTAGGCAGGACATGAACTACCATTTTTGACATTTTTGGGGTTCTTAAATATTTCTCATAGATCAAAGAGGTTTTCAATATTGACTACTCCCATAGGCATTGTATGGAGATTAGGTGAGGTAATTTGTTCACCCTTCCCTATTTCATGTTCCATGTTTTCTTGTTCAACAACTACTTTTTGAAATACTTCGTCATCAATAGCCAATTCCTTGAAATTTTATTCGTTAGTTAAGATGGATATAATTTTCTCATGTCCCTCAAATACCCTCCAATTGGTAATGTTATTGGGGACATGTCGATTGTATAATAACTCTATATAAATTCTAAAGGCCTCATAAAATTCGAGGGGAGCTAGCCTTGAGGCCGTTGTAGCCAGAGAATCAACAAGTATGTTCTTAGATAAAGGGATATTGGAGATGTTGAATACTTGAAAGTTCTCTATCAATATGTGTACTTCTTGCTGGTAGTTTCTTAGGTGAGTGAATTACAATGTATAGTGTTTTTTACCTTCCTCACTGTTATCATACAAATCAATAAGTGCTGACACAAAATAATCTGCCTAACTTCAACAAGAAATTAGAACAAAACATAGCATATTACAAGCTTCTCCTTAGATTTCATTCTAATGCAAACTAGTTCAATGAGGAATGAATGACATATCGTTTAAACGTCATTTGATCCTCACTAGTGTCTTCCTTTCTCTATCCTCGGATTTACGAGATGTTGAAACTATTAAGAATCACAAACCAACAAAGAGAGAGGACAACAATACATATATTCCAATGAAACATGTCCATAAGATCAATGAGTTATACAATGAAAATGGAGACACTTTTATAGGGAAGAAATGTATCATTGCATTATATTGATGAAAGTGGAGAGTACAACCTATGACTTGATGTTGCAAGGTCCCTTCCAATGGCCCTTTTCCTCAACACACACACCTTTGATTCATTTCTTGTGATGAAGAGTATTCACAACCTGACTTGGAAAGCTAAAGCAAATCTATCAAAAGTACAATCTTCACCATAATTCTTCACGCATAAGATAGCCTAGCCTTTCTCATGAGAGATCCCTCTTTATATAGATTGAAGAGGGAAGGATGAAGATATTAGGATGATCCCACTAAATCAAATAAGTGAGTGAGATCCAAACCGATCGAAGGCCATGTCATCCTTCTGAAGATTACATTCTAGAACCTTCAATAATTTCACCTTTTTCCTTTGCTTCATCATCATCGCACCCTAAACACAAGAATCCTGCAACGACGTCACATTCCACTATGGTGCATCTTGCAACGATAAAGCATCGTTTCGCCCTTAACATAAGCTAATATGGAATGATATTCTTTGGTAGGGTTTTAAGAAAGGAGAGATGATTCTATTTCCTAGGGAGAAAGTCTTATTTCTTCAGCAACTTCAGGGAAGAGAGAAGTAAGAAATAAACATATTATTAGTGATCATGGAGTTGAAAAAAATAATGTGTAACAGAATGCCCCCCAAAGTATGAATTTGGAACATGTGATAGCTAAAATACTTTGTAGAATATGTGTGTTGAGAACAAGGATCACATCGATCAGAAACCTGCAAACAATCAAGCATCTGCATAATAATATACCATTTTCTAACCAAGGCATTCCCATAATCATATTACAAGTGAAGTATAAGTTTCAAGTGAGTCATGGCCACCAATTATACACTGTAGATCCATGCCATCATGATTCACCATATCCATGAGAAATACACTTTGGATCTATGCTATAATGAGTCAAATTTGGACATAGCCACGAGAAATACACGGTGGATATATGTGTCAGTACAAAATTATGAATAATCCATCACAACATAGATCTATGTGACAATATCTAAGGTCTTTGTTTCCGTCATCCTGAAGTACGAATCTATCCATGTGATTACAGGTGTCGAAGTTGAAGATGGTAGAAATCACTCGATTTCTGGTCATTAATGGATATCGTTAACAATTGTGAGGGAAATGACCATTGATATCAATGATCCCCAAGGTACTCTAGTACAATCCAAAAAATGTGAATTAATGAGATGACATTGAAAACTCAATGGAATTTTTCAATCAGGGGCTAATGATGTGAACCCACTACTAAAAATGAGGAAACATGCCATTGAGGCATGAAAGTTCCAAGGTACTAAATGATTTCTAAGTCTAATTCCTGGATAATGAGATGAATTCAACAGGAAAATACTTGTCACAGGAGGGCCTTAATGTATCCCCCATCAATGACATGAAATAAGTAATATATTTGAACTAGATCAAGGTATAAAGTGATGCAAAACTGACACAAGGAAGGTCGAAATGGTAAAAATTTGAGGACTGCAGATAGTTGACTCAATAGAATGCTTGTTTAGGTTGAAATTTTCTTGAACATATGAACGAGATGACAATTGTTTTGGCAGCATTGACTCAAGGAGGACCCAACATACATACTTGTGGATGATCAAACAAGAGACAAATGGATTTCTCAACATAGATACAATAATGAAGATGGGTATCATGTTTAAGAGTGACTTACTTCCACTAACATAGATATAGATATACATTTTTTTCCAATTACCCCCCACCATATCTGGAGAGTATCTCTTTATTTTTACATAAGCTTGAGGAGGATAAGATATGCTTGAAATGTAAGTTCATCCTTCAGATGAGTCCCTTAGAGTATTTTTAAGGAACCCTAGGAAGGCGTGGTTTGGTCCCATATGGGCCTTTCGATGCTTGTTTTAAAGTACAAAGAAAGAAAACTCATGGGTTTTTCATATTTAGAGAGTTTGAAAAACAATTAAAGAAAACTCCAGAACGTCCTTTTTCAAAAATTAGTCTGACAAGACTGAAAAAGAGATAAACTACTACTCATCAAATGTTTTCTTCAAATACTTTTATGAGCATGAAAAGAACAAGGTCACTCAGATATCTTTTCATGTTTAGGGAGTTTTAAAAGAGCTTAAAGGGGATTCTAGGGGGGTTCCTTTTTCGTATTACCGTTACGAGTTTGAAAAAGTGATAAACTTTTACTCAATTACATTCTCATAGTTGCATGAGCGTGAGAAAGAATAAAGACCATGCTCGATGTTTTTAACTGAACAAATCCAAAAGCATATATACATCAAATGATTTTGCAAAAGCATGTAAAAAATGACTGTTATCGTCAGAATTTTTTCCACAAATAGTTACAGGAATCCAACATCTTCAAAACACTCATTAGTTCACTCATGGGCCAAAAATGCTACTCGAAAAGGTCCAAAACTATACAACCAACAATAAAATCATCATGCGCTAAAAATACACAAGGCGTGAGCGCACGTGCGATAGTCAGATAATGTCGGAAAAGCGCACATGCACCCGATGCATGACTGTGGACATAAAAATCCACGCACACCTCAAAACGACGCATTTATGATATTGGTAGGCCTTCCACCCACTTCTGGTTCAGCTTCCAAGTCGATTTGACATCCAAATCTCGGCTGAATTCGACGAGGGGGTTGGTCAAAGACCTAAAGGGCCCCTTATTCACACTAACAACTGGTTGCATAATACCTCAAAGCTATGCTATAAAAGGAAGCCATGGTTGCACTATATTTTCAAGGAATTCAATTGCATTGCTATGCTGATATTCTCTTGGAGGATCATCTTTCCTCATCAAGAGCATGCTAGCATCATTTCAGTTAGCCATTCATATCACCTCTAGGATGAATGTGCTTTGGATTCTCTTCACCATTTCATTTTAGTTCCTTATTTGTAAGAAGAGGTCAATATTGGGGGGTCCAAGATCCCTCCCTTGGAGGAAGAGGGGATCCAAAGTCTCCCTTTCTCTTTGGTGTTTTCTTTCCACTAATACAATCCTTTCCATTGGTGGCATGAGTCTTGTTTATTTCTTGTTATAATGTGCTTATGCACTCTAGTTTAATTGATTTTATCATTATTAGTTTAATTATTTTCTTATCTTTTATGATTTACACTTCTAACTCTTTCCTCTACTGTTTTCTTGCCTAGTTGACCCAACTGGGCTTGTAAGCACCCTTATTTTTCTCATTTAGGTGACAAAAGAGGCACAACAGATTAATGACTCCACTAGGGAGAGGTATCAATTTCCTACCCCATTTGGGTTATTTTAGCTCTTCTTTTTGTTTCCTTAACTTCCAGGGACCATAATCGGCCCAAGCCGACCTGGAAAATTCCAAATTCAAAGCTGAGCAGAGAGAATTTGATTCGAAATTTTCTTCACGACCATGTAATAGACAATGCGTGCATGTTTTAACCCACATGCACGTATTCAACGCACGTGCGCCAAAACCACTGTATTTCCCAGTGCCTTCTACACACCAGTGCCCATAAGTCACTTTCAGTTCACGCATTGGCGCTCATAGTGCCTCTGTTTATTCTGAGAGTCGTGCACTTGTGCAGAAAAACACACATTGTAAGATTTTTATGATATGTGGAAGGTCCATAGACTTCTTAAAATTGATTCCATGCACATTATAATCTACACCACACCTATATTCCCTCTCCATATAAAGGGATTAGTCAAAACATAGGCACTTAGGGGGTTAAAATCATACATTTTCCTCTTTTTCTTTCATGTTGCCACTTGCTTTGACTATGAGTATAAGTTAGAATCATCTTTAGATCACATATAAAACTTGCATTGGGACCAGAAATTCGATATCAATCGTTGAGTATGCTCTTCTCTTGCACCCCAAAGTGATCTTGAGAATTAGAAAGAGATTGAGGAAAAATTTCATCTCCCTTAAAAAAGACAAAATGTTTATGACGCAGTAAAGACGCGACCACACCCCCGTCGCGCTCCTGCACATAGGATCGATCTCATTCACTCATTCATGAGCCAAAGCGGCTCTTATGATTCCCGACTGGAATATCTGTTGAAACCCGATCCATAGGTCCTTTCTTCACCCGCACAACCTTCTGCACATGACCACGATCTTTCCATGATCTTAATTTCAGGCTTCGGGGTTTCATGTTCCCCATTGTCAAGAGTTCTTTACCTATTGAATCCCCGATCACCGATGAGCTCTCTTCTGGACTTAGCCCCTCCTGGCTATTCCCTCTAGTCCATATGACCGCTCTCCATAAGACCGTAGCCTTATATCCTCCTATCGGGGTTTTGGGTTTCAAAATCCCGACGTGCTCCAATTCCTGTTAGCCATCCAGGCTAAGCTCTCGGTCCACGTGACCTCCCCCTATATGACCGCAGCCATACTTCCCCATCGGGGTTTCCAATGCCAAATTGCATATGTCCTCAGGACTCGCGATTCCTCGAATCCCGACGTGCCCTTTACACGTTATCCCTCCTGGCTATACTCTTGGCCCATATGACTACTATCCCTCGTGACCGCAGTCTTATCACTCATCGGGGTTTCGGGGATTCCAATGCCAAAATGAAATTGCTCACAGGATTCCCGATCCTCCAAATCCCAATAGGCTGACAGCTTTGCCCCACACAATGGAGCTTTCTTCCTTCTCTGATATGCTAATAGCTATCCCCCACGATGGCACCTTCGTCCTTCTTGTCGGAGTTTTGGACTTCACGATTCCAAAATGCCCAAACCTCTTGTCACCAAGGATCCCCGATATCCCGATGACCCAAATGTCGATCAATGACTTCCTATCGGGACTTTCCCCGATGGCTCCGATTGCTGCCACACGTCCTTCTCTGATGGATGGTTCCGATTTCTCTGGGATTTCGAGACTTGTGATGTCCCAACTATCACGACCTCAGGAACTCCAATTTCCCGATGCCGAATATCCTGACTCTATTCGGATTTTTAACACCTGTCTCCCCAAACAGACGGCTCAGATTTGTGTCAGGGTTTTCACTATAGACTTCCCCAATCTCCTGTCCACGGGAATGCCGATATACCGACTCTTGACGCCTCGATCTACGCCACATGTATCCACAAACGGACGGCCTATATCTTCCCGATGTTTCGAGACTTAAAGTGTCTCGACTTTCTCGACCTCAAGAATCCTGATGGCTAAAGTCCCGATGGTAAAGCTCATGCAGATCCTGTCTGATCCAATGGCTGACGGGTGTCCGCTCAAGATCTGACGGCCCTGATCCGTTCTCCTGCGCACTTACTCCAAAGGATAAACTCTGATCATCTTCTCCCGACCCAACAGCTGACGAGATTATGTGTGAACATCCGACGGTCCACAATCTCTTGGGCTTGCACCTTGGAAACCCAGTCGTAACCTCCGTGCTTCTCGCCAAATCTGACGGCTGACGGGATTTTTCTCCAGATCTGACGGTGCATATTGTTTCTTCCCGTGCGCTCCCTCTGATGCTCTCTATATGTGAAATATTCAACGGTCCAGGTTTCTTCTCCTATCGATCCGACGGCTGTTGTTGCTCCTCCTGAGCTTCTGCGCCCTTCCTCCCAAGCTTGGAAGAATTTCCAAAGATTCAAAAGGCCTCAACCTTTGTCTTCCTTCTCCTTTGCGAACTCCTCACTCTGAATTCTCAACTGCGGTGTAAAAACGTTGTCCCTTCTGAGATTTGGGTACTTTGAACCCGTCAAAGGATTCTGAAGCTTCTGCACTCCTTGCAGAGCCCTCGCACACAAAGTGTTATTTGTCCTGATCTTCTTCTGTAGCTTCGACCTCCCAAGGAAACTTGGTTCGTCTTTCCTTTTCTCCTTCAGATGGAGAATTCTTGGATGCCCTCCTGGCTATCCTTCACTCCAACAACCTCTTGCCGAGTGCTTCTAAGCATTCAGTAACCCCACGAAGATCCTTCATTGGATTCTTCCTCTAACTTCCAGAACTCAAAGAGTTCTCTTCTCTCCTCTGTGCCTGTCTACACTCTTACTTGACGCCCTCCTAGCGGAGTGTCTTCTCCATAGAACGTTCATCATTTTTGTCTCTTTTCTCTTGTGTCTCTATGCACCTGCTCAATGCCCACCTGGAAAAGCTTCACAGAATCCTCAGTGATTCTGGTCCTTCTTGAACTCACAACAAAGTTCCTATCTTTGTGCACTCCTTGCACTGGCTCAATGCCCACCTGGCAGAGCTTCACAAAATCCTCAATGATTCTGTCTTTTGTCTGAACTCACAACAAAGTTCCTCTTCTGTGCACCACTATGCATATGCTCAATGCCCACTTGGCAGAGCTTCACAAAACTCCTCAGATATTTTGTCTGCAACCATGTATTCTCCCACATAGCCTTGCCTCCAAGGTATTCATCAACCTTGAGGTCTTCCCCTGAGTTGTTGACTTCAGTTCCTGTGACGCAACACGTCTTTATCTGAACCCGCAGTATTCAAAAATGCATCCTCTGTGCACGGCTCTTAGAACCCACAGTGTTTTGTCACACCCTCCTGGTGTGAAGCCTCAAATACCTTCACCTAAAATCAAACACACTCTTGCGAATGCATGATAACAACATACACTCATAGCATACAATGGAACACACACAGAGACATCCACATAACACACAGTAATGCAGGAAAAACTACTCTTTGTATTAAAATGGAAAATGCCTGTTTTTACAAGGTGTTCTCGAGCTCTCTCTGGCTCTTCTCAGACTTCTACTCATCTAACCTTCTCTTACTCAAAATGAGATACGAAATCTCTTTTACCTGAGGGGGATCTTCGAGCGCTTCCCTCCAACCTACCTACCCTATTCAATTACATTGAATGGGATGTCTAGTCCGCATCTGGATCTAGATCTCATCCTTACAAACATTAATGGCCGATCTACCTAATGCTTGCACAAAGGCATGGCTTCCCATCTCAACAGCTTAAACATTAAATTACATTCAATTCAAATTCCAAATGAGGCTGCGCCTCTCTCTTCAAAGCGCGATTTGAATTCGCTAGCGTGGCTGACTGGATGGTTGGCTGACGTGGAGAGATGCTCCTGCATCACTTTAGGAGAGGACAACAGCCCCCTTGGGACTCCTCTTAGTTTATTTTTCAAAACACATCTTAAAATTGTAATGGGCCCATACATGCCCACATGATACAAATATAGGATAGTGATTGAAGTTTACTTTCTTAGATTAAATCACTAGGAAAGTTTAAAGTTTTTGTAACGTTCCCATACATGCCCACATATGCACAATCTAGGATAGTTTCAAATATTTCTTAGATTAAATCACATTAGGGAGTTAAAGGAATAGTAAGGACCCACATGTCCACATGATAGTTTCCTAGTGACTTTAAAATTCTGCAAGGTTGTACCAATGACATTTAGTTAATTAGGTAATCAAGACTTGTAAGGACTAAGGGAAGTCCACATGCAGCAAGATGACACCTAATTTATTAAAAAATCTTGGCACACTTTCACTTATTCACACACAAAGTCACTACTCACTTCACATAGTTTTCATCTCAAAACGTGGAGGTTGAAGTAAGTTTCCTCCAAAGGGATTCTGAAACACCCCACCCCTTTTCTTGATGAAACTATCCACTCCCACTTAATTTCAACGAGATTGGATTACACCCCCAATCTCTCAAACAACCACATATAAATTTTATCTAAAAACTCAGTAAGTTTTCCTCCACAGGAGGTGCCAAAAGAAATCTTTTAGTCTAGGTAGGATTTTGAGGATAGGCATCCAAATAACTCCGTATTATTTGGTTCTCACATCTTCAAACAATAGAAGTTGTCAAATAGGGAAGTTTAAATCCTCAAATTCAAGTGTTCCTACAATATAAGGCAGGTATATACCCATGAAGGGTTGAAGGCCAAGGTCCATTTGTTTTGTG
The DNA here is from genome assembly GCA_010110895.2 of Picea sitchensis. Taxonomy (NCBI): domain Eukaryota; kingdom Viridiplantae; phylum Streptophyta; class Pinopsida; order Pinales; family Pinaceae; genus Picea; species Picea sitchensis. The sequence continues at coordinate 31,344 of SNQJ01S0190324.1, forward strand.
TGTCTGTTATAACCCTAAAATGCACCACAAAGGCTTACCTGGCATCAGGCCAACTCATGTCTCTTCCTTGCCAAAGCCATGCTGAATAAAACCTTGAAAAACCACTTAAATCAAGCAACCCGCACCCTAACCTAACACTGGGCGCGTTGGACCGCTTGCTGGCCTTCTACTGCACGTGGTTGACCGCGGGCTAGCCCATTACAGCCCGCGTTTACCTAACAAAGAAAAAAATCAGGAAAGTTTCCGCCGGGACGAAGAGCTTTTTGTCAGTTAACTGGAACTCCCAGCCATGCATGGCCGAGGGTTTGCCAAAAACCCTAGCTCCTTCTAGCCTATAAAAGGAGGGGTAGGGGTACTATTCAAAAGAGG
>SNQJ01S0190325.1:0-18114 GCA_010110895.2 Picea sitchensis
CTATGATTCCTTCATTAGGAGGAATAGGACTATTCAGAGGAAATTTTATAAACCTATGTGGAAATATTACCTAGATATATATGAGTGCCAAGGGAACTGCGAGAGAGGAAGAATTTGATGTTGTTAAATTTATTGAGGACAATGCTCCATTTACTATGTTGCTCAGAAAAACTTGGATTGAAAGAGATCGGGCCAGAAGGGAAGCAAAAGAATCCTTAGAACACAAGAAGCAAGAGCTAAAAGATTTCATGACTAGGAGAATCACACACTTGATTGAAGAATAGGAGAACTGAGTGGAGCTATTTAAAACCAAAGACTGGAATGTCAAAGCTGGAAGAACACTAGAAGACCCACACAAGATTTCAGTACTTATTCCAGATACAAATGAAGTATTACCCCTGATTTCTAGGAGAGAGTCTCAAGAGTGCAAAGTTACTATCCCAAAAGAAGATAAGAATTGGAATGGAAAAAGGAATTCTGAGATGAAGCTCACCGGAAATAAGGCTAGAAAACTAAGTAAGAAGAGAGATAAGATTGAAAAGTTACAGAAGGTTCCCGAGTGAACTTTGCAGAAGGAAAATGTATAAAATTGGAGCTTCATTGGAATACCATAACAATGTCACATGGCACTTTGCCATGGCAAAAAAATATAGCCATTAGAGACAGTATGACTGTTCAACTAGCACCCCAAATGAGAATAAATGCATTAATGGTTAGAAATATTTCCACCATATCCTTGGGACCATGTCGTAATGGACAAAAATGAGGCTTCTTACCCATTGCAAGAGATACGTTACCAAGTATCTATTTATCACATCATGCCATGCATCGAGAAAACTTTTTGCTAGCCATGAATTTGAGCCTGCAAACTAGTTGATTCTCACCTAATGATCATCGTACTTTTTCCATCTATCCCACTACATTGAGGGATTACTCTTCGAACCCGAGACTTTCAAACCTGAGCGTGTATGTTGAACACGTTCAACATGGAAAAGAAAATTTTCAAGGAAGTTCTCATCGACCTCATGACCAAAAGATAAATGTCGATGTCTGCATGTATACAAGTGTCATCAACGAGAGGACTGCAAGCCTCTCCGTCAACTGCTCGCAGAGCCGGATCATCCCAAAAATCAGTAGGAAAACAAACCAAACATAGAGATGACCTAGACAATGTGAAGTTGATCCCATCTATATTAACCAACTATATCCCACCTCTAGTCGGAATGGTAAGTCGTGATAGTGTACCCATAGATTTCAAGTACACCATGGTCACTACGTTCCTCCCAAAGGGGATATACACAATTCACGCACAACAGGATAATATCACAGCGTTGAATTTTAGTGACTTCAACCTCAGAGATCGCAAAAACTATAGCATGCTCACCCCATACAAATACCTAACCAGGAAAAATAGAAAGAACTCAAAGATTATCCCCCAACCGTGGACAATGAACCTCACGCAGTACACCTTGTTAAATGTCATGAAAATACCACACTTCAGAAGACACCAGGAAGTCAACGCCTGTGTTAAGATTCTACTGTCATGTTACCATGGTGGCTATTTGTGGCTAGACCACCTTATTGCATTCGATCCAATGTTGATCCATAAGATCATAGGTTTGAGTATGAAAGGACCTGGCCCACATGAGTTCTACCTAGGGAAGGCCACATATCGTGCACTAACATAGAATATTAAGGACACATATGTCGAAGTCGAGAAGACGAAATGAGGCTAAAACATAGCCTCCATCCAGAATGGTACAGTGTGCCTAGCATGTCAGATAATAGCTGGAAATATGGTACACAAAAACCGACCCACACAGTTCACTAAATTTGTTATCGACCTTGCGGGGAAGTGTGTAGAGGGATTACAGATGAACTGGGCAAAGTACCTAGTCAACTAGCTTGAACTAGACTATCGTGAAGCACAGAATCAGGGCTAAAAGTTTCACTTCAGCTGGCTCCTGATCCTCATTGCCTTTGTTTCCTAGGAAATGCTGGAAGGTGTGACCTTCTCAGATATCGAACCATTTTATCCGATTGTCATGAAGTTCGCTACCCTTTGGTATTCAAGTGATATGAAAAACAGTGATAGTCGAATGTTGTTTTTCATACCTATTACCTTCAACTAAACAGAGCCATCGAAGATGAGCCTCGCATGACTCCGAACAACTTACAGAGGTTCCAACCCCTCATGAAGTTCAACGCAGATCAACATTTCATTTACATTATAGTGCGAGTCGATGAACACAAGTAACAATTCTAGTCATACTATAAACTTATAGAAGAGGACCTGGAGGAGATCACTAAGGATAGGTCTATATATCTCCTTATCCCCGCTGAACCTACAGAGATTTCTAATCCTAAACTAGATAGCCTGGAGACCACTCACAAAGAACATGACACACCTAGAACCAACAGAAGACAAAAGATTGAAGAGGTTGAATATTTAAGTAGTGCCTCAAGGAAGACTGCTTCCACATTACCTGAGTGAGGAGGTGATGGTGATGTAGAAGAGATGTAGGATAGAGAAGATGAACCAAATAAAGGTGAAGTAACACCACCTAGAGATGAAGCTGGCCCCTTGAAGAAGAGAAAGGTTTCTCCCCCGAAACCTTCTTCCTGGAAGAAATCAAGAGCCACCATGACCAATATGAAAACTACAGTTACTCCCGATGACTTTGACTTCATCATAGTAGCTCTAAATGACGCTTCACTAGAAATCATGGAGAAACCTGGAGTGAATCAGGAGGAAATGTATGATAGAATTGAGGTCGAGCTCTGAGTGGTATAACAGGCTCTTTAGTCCAATCACGCAGTATCCACTACACCCTTGCCATCGGGAGAACAAGAATTGGGGGATCAAGTAGCCCAACTCCACCACCTAGGATTTGATGCAAGTACAAGGAGTACTTGTAGAACAACGATGAGCTGCAGAGTAGGAGAATATTTCTCTCCAAACAAAGTTTGATGAGGAGAAATCAGAAATGAAGCAAGAAAAGGAACAGTTGCTTGCAGGGCAACTCGAGGTAAAAGCAACAGTCAATAGAGAAATTCGCTCTATGAAAATCTTAGATCCACAAGGAGAAGAACGGGTTGAGCATCATGTAGAATATATCACAGAAGCCATCTTGTAGCTACAACAATGAATAGAATATTTAGAGATACGCACAATGCCCAACACTTCGTAGGATGTCAGAGATCAAAGAGAAGCGACTGCCTGGAGCACAGTCGAGAGAATACAATATTTTTCCATGGAATGCAAGCAACTCAATGACTGCAGTGCCAAGACTTATGAGAAACTCACTGAAAATTCATAACTAAAGGAACTGGAGTCACAAATCTAGGAGGTGAAGAAGCAAGTAGAGACAATATAGACGTAGTTGAATCCCCTGTCAGTTGTGGAAAGAATGAAACGATCTGAAGAGAAGTGCATTTCCCAGAAGAAGGTTCACATTGTTCAGATCAAATTCATGGAAGTGACTCAAAGACTCCAAATTGTATAGGATGAGGCTTACCAACTGTTCACAGAGATCAAAGGCCGAGGAGTAGAACTGGAGCAAGTTGTTGTTGTAGTAGAACAATGCCTAGAAGGACCCGTGAACAAGGAAGTCATCCAAGAGTTCATTGAACAGGAGGACATGGCACAAGAACACGTCAAAGAAGCTCGAGCCAAGCTCAAGGATTTCAAAACAAAACTACTCAAATCAAAGTGAATTGGGATGAGTCACAGGTGAGTGTTGGGGGCTTGTTGGCCCTTGACAAAGTTTTGGGAGATCCTTGGTCAAGTTTGACCTATTTTGAGACTTTGACATCCTGTCGAAGGAGGAGCTCAAGACGAAGTAGAGATCACAAGATCTCGACCCCTTTTTGGGTCCTTTTTGGGGTTTGGGATTATGTAATGGGTATGACATGTCGGCCCATGGGTCTACCCATGTTTAGGCCTACTTTATAAAGTATAAATAGATTTATAGGAAATGTAAGAAGGGGCATCTATGTGATGTTAGGCTGATGTGATAAGTGTTAGTGATCGATCTATGTGATCTAAGGATTGTAAGTTCTCTGTGAATACTATGTGAAGCTTGAAGAGCTTAATGCAAGTGACTGTAGAAGGCTTAGTGATGTAACCTAGATCAGGGAAGGAGGATCTAGCGAAGTGCACATATATCTTGTCCTATGCGGAGTAGGGTTTTTGAGGCTTTGTTCATGTAAATGATTAACAAAAGATAATAGAAGAGAAGAAGAGTTGGTGTAAGTAGCCCCAGGGGGAGGGATGAACTATCATATGTTGTGTTTCTCTGCTTTGTGCAATATGTTGATGTGCTTATATGTTAATGTGTTGAGTGATTTAATATATATGAATGATTTGTTGATGCTTAGTGCTTAATAATATGCATGAATGTTAGATATGACTGATATACATATGCTTAGTGATGAATCTCTTAAGACCTGATATGTTTCATCATGCTAAGTGTTGTTAGATGCTATATCTAGTTAAATACTACAATGTTTTGTAATTAGGGTTTGTTTGCGTTGTTACTAAGAAATGAATGTTGATGAATGTTTACTGCTAAGTGCTCTGTTAAGTGTTAGAATCAAAGATCTGTGTGCCAGCTAAGGTTGCACACATCTGAGTCCTGCAACCACCCTTGCCTCTACCTCGGGTGAGACTTCATATTCTTCGCCAGTGTTGTTGAAAGGGTCGGTAGTTAGGGTTTTGTTGGTGCATTGTTGTAGCATTGAACCCTGGGTCTACCCTTGTGCCAACAACATGTAGAATACCTCATAGTAATGAGTTTTACACTCCTATTGTACTCCTACTTGAGTTTTGAATATCTTGAAGTTTTTTCTCTAACTATGAAGTCCTCATCTCCAACCACACACATCGATGCATATCGAAGATGCATATCATATTGTACTTATATATCTTCAGATGATCTTGAGATGTAGATCCCCTGTGTATTTTTCATGGATACAGTTTATACAGACATTTATATTTTTTCTAGTAGTCATATATGACATGGATTTGTAGTGTACTTGATTGGAAGCCATTCTTAGTTCATCCCAAGCATGGGTATGTCTTCTTCAGAGAGATTATAATTATTTTGCAGATTGCACACTCATGAAGACTTGTCTCGGGCTCCCTCAACTCTGTGCCTTCCCACTGTGTAAAGATATTGTAATGTGTTTTGGCCATCAGTTGTTCTTATGACCTCACACATCAGGGGGCATCTTTTATAGTCCAAAATTCCTTATTTGTGCATACAAGACATTGGCCCTTCCATTTTCATACTTTTTCCAAAATACTACTAAGGCTTCCTTCTAAAAAACCATTTTTTGGATAGTGTATGTGCCCTGTTGCACTAATATCCCATGTACACATGTGTGTTGCATGCTATTTAACCTGCATACACACACATGTTTCTTTCTATTTATCTCGCGTTCACCTCCAAATTTTGCAAAAAATATAAAATTGCACAGAATTCGATGGATTTTATTGGCTATGGAGGGTTTCCTAACAATTTTACCCCTTGTATCTCGTCCCTAAACTGAATAATCATATTTTTCTCATATAAAAATAACTCTTGGGGATTCATTTATGAATATTAGAAAGAGAATAAGAAAAATCTTCCAAATTCCTTTCCCTTTCTTTGCCCAAGATTTTCATCTCATTCTACATTTTAGCCTCAACCTTCCTCTCCATCCTTTCTCCTGATGCAAACCTTCCTCCTTCACTTGGTGATATATTGGTTGCAAGAAGATAATGTGGGATTGATGCACTTGGAGAAATGATAGAGGATCTTGGACTTGGTTCATGAAGCGGTTTCCAACAATGGTTGTAATCGTTTTTATCTTGAAATGAATAAAAGATTTAATCCTTGTCCCAAAACCCTATGTTTACATGATTTTGTTAATTTTTGAATTTACATATATGTCTAAACTTTTAAAATGATCAGTAGATATTGCATATATTGTTTCATTGTATTCCTAACATTTTTCAGGTCATATTTTGTAATATCCCTAGGCCGAACCCAATTGTAAATGAAAAATGAAAATGTACTTAAGCTGGTGAGTTGTTTGATATCATTTTGTATGCACCTTTCATGGCATAGTGTGAACATGTACTGCACAGTAAAATGATGAGGTGTGAACATTCTAGGATACCGCACGTAGCAAATTAAGTGTGCACGATTTTGAGGCGAGGGAGCCTTTGTGTATATGTTGTGTTTTATAGGCTGGTGATTCATTTTTGTGACGATTAGGCTGGAGAGCCTCGATGTTGAAGGCCAGAGAGCCTATTTTTGTATATGTCTCATCATTAATATAAAATACATCGCTATGTGTAGACCGACCATGATAAAAGAGTATGGGGGACTAAATTCCACTAGTTAGGGAAAGGGGGGATAAAAGTTAAGTAAAAGGGGATAAGATAGGGAGCTTAATCCAAACATGAATATTATATTAATATTTATTAAGTATAAAGTATGGATAATTATTTTATCCTGAGTTCTAAAGTTGGGGACAAGTGGGCCAAAGTAGGTCCCAACATGACAAGTGTCAAGTTGGGAACATGCATACATACAGTTTGGACATAGTTCATTTTCCCATTCTTTCCATCATTCAGTCATCCATTGAGACATTCCATGAACTTTCACTCACTCAATCAGTTTTCCTCTGTACTTTCATGATTGTACCTGAACCTGTATCTATATCCATACCTGTTTTTGTAGCTGGTTAGCTGGGGAGTTGGATTAAAGAAGCAGGTTGTCATGCCCGTGAGATTCTGAAGAGGTAGGTTTTTAATCCCATGAGAAAACTCTCAAGGTGAGAGAATTGATTGAAATTGATTTCCAAAGGTGCTAAACTCCATCTACAACGCTTTGAGACTTCCTGTCCGGCTTGTTTCTAAGGCCCGAAAAGGAAATGGGGCAATTGAAGGACTGTTGAGCATAGAAGGGGAACACTTCCTAGGGTGGGACATGCATGTGGGGAATGAGGGATTAGAGGTTGTTAGTTTGAGTTGGCACCTATGACGCAGTCTTTCCTATTGTCTATGATCCATTAGCCTGGTTAGGAATCCCTTTACCTGGGTGGAGTTTAGTCCCAACTTGCGGGTGACCCACTACTAAGAGTGATGAGAAGTGTGGTCTAAGGATAGGAGGTTCATGGAAGGTATGCACATAGTTGGTGATATTATTACCAATATAAGTGTCAATTGTGTGATAAATTTGCATACTGCATTATTATTTATGTGTTTATTTATATGGGTTTATCCTATGTGTGGTTATAACTATCTTTATATTTATGGGTATTGCATGTATATGTTTATTGTTATTTCAGTATGAATCCATGCATTTATGAAATATATTTTTCTGTTTATGTTTCATATATAAAGTTATTCAAGAGTTCTATGTGTATATATTTTAATTGCATGCAGTTCAAAAAAATTATGTGGCATAGCTCAGTTGGATGTTGGGTATGTTACAGTATGTTAAGTAGAGAATGAAAGCATTTTCTGGAGTAGCATGGACTGACATGGGTGGTCAGGTATGTTACATATTTGAGATTCAATATGTGGTATAATAGGTGGAAACAAGCAAAAGAGGTCTACACCAACCGTAAGGACTAGAGATGCACTCATTAACTCTCTTTCTTTTCTCTCTCATCACTTAGTTTATATGGTTTTGGGGTAGATTAAGGGTAGACCAATATTTTAAGGGAGTTATCACTCTTCCTGTACATGAGGGGTGGGTGATTCATATGAGGGTCCATGAGTTAGGATACAAAATTTATTTAGGTGTTAGGGATCATTAGGAGAAGAGAATTAGAGACAAGAGTGCTAAGAAAAAGGCTATGGTGATTGAAACGATTTGGTGAAAACAAATAAAAAATTTGATGTAGAGGCTTGATTAGTCAGGCAACGAGATCGACCTTGAGAAGAGTCATAAAAGTTAGTTAGAGAAGTTGAAACAGTTGTATAAATTGGCCAGCCAATGGTTGAATGAGATGTTTGGAGAGAAAGGTGAGAGTTCTAGAGAGACTAGATGAGATGAAAAAAAATCAGAAGAAAGAATAAATATTGGAGTCACCAGGGAGGAACAAGACTCAGTTGTAACATTTTTAGAAGTTGCGAGAGAAACAACTCCTATGGTCCCTAAAGATGTGAAGTACCCTAGAGGACCTTATATGATATGGACTCCTAATGTGACCTCTCAGGTTAAAGAATCCCATTCTAAAGACACAATAACCAACCTTGTATCACCCAATCCCTCAGCACAATCAACTAATCTGGTAAATTCTATAAAAAAATATCCCATAATTTTTGTCAATTTTCCTCATTTAATTCCAACTAGTTTGAGTGGTAGCAGTAGTAGTAGTGTGGCAATTTCTTAAATTTTATCACAACCATGTCCTTTAGAATGTATCTTGATAGGTTCCTCAAGTCCTCCCATGGCACATCAACATGTCAGATCCCTCACCTGATACCCAAAATTATGAGGTAAAGGGGATGACGATGTGGAACAACATTGATTCCTTTGTGAGGCTATCTGGTGGTCTCGTGGAACTTTGGATGATATTAAATTTTTCAAGTTTCAAACCACCTTAAGAGGTCTTGTTTTGAAATGGTATATGAAATCCATTGAATCAGAAAATCCTCAAGGACAAGCATTCACTCTTTCTCAAGTCAAACAATGGTTCATATTCATAACAAAAATTTGTTTACCCCAGTCAAAACAACAAACCCTCTCTGAGTTGTGAGAGATCAAACAGATAGATAGTGAGTCTTCCTGGGAGTATAACCAAAGATTCAAATATGTGATAGGGAAATTATTAAACCCCATTCATGAATACCACCAACATGAATGGTTTATTTAGGTAATTTTACCATTAACTCAAATCTCATTAACCCATCAACGGATAACTACATTGGGGAAAGACCTAGAAAAATTTATGAAAATCGAGGAAATGGTGGGATATATTGGGAAGTTGTTGGTGATAAGACCTCCCGACGACTATAATATTATGCAATTTCAAGGTCAAATTTCTGTAGTAACTAACAAAATTCAAGAACTAACCATTCCTATAAATGGTCTCCCGCAAGTCTAGTGTATTGTTTTCTATAGTGAGGGTTATAAAATGATAGAATTTCCCAGATGGAGGGGTGCAGGACACCATCTAAAACCGATGACACCTCAACCAATAGGATCATCTAGAAGGGTTGTGCAAGTCACAACTACAATGCAATTCCATGGCCCCATGTAGTACAATTCCTTCCCAAACCATCAGGTTAATCAAAATAATGAATATTGTGAAAATTCCAGAAGTCACAGGAATTCCCCAAGGCACTTCCAAATCCTACAACAATACACCCCAGTCCCAAACATAGTTTACTGCGAATGTTTTGGGTCACCTACTCACACCACAAAGCAGTGTCACGGTCTAGATTCTCTTCCAAACAGATTGGAACGATATGCACTTAGGGTCGATAAATCTCCTCAAGTATTAGGAGGACATTGATGTGGAGAAGGTTTGAGAGATGGGAGAAACAATGGGATATGACCAACTAGGTGTTATAATTGTGATGAGAATGAACACATCACTAGGGAAAAATTCCATGCCACTAAGGATTTCCCTRAGTTGATTACGAAGTGAGAATATCATGCAAGGAAGTGAGGCACCAACTTGATAAATTTTGAGCCCCGACCTATCACTGAAGAGAAGGCACCCAATATTAATATTATAAATCAAGGAGAAACAAAGACTRTTTTTGATGTTGACAACTCAACTCAAAGAAATATCTGCAAGGCTACACCAGAAGATGTTAAATATGAACCCCTTGTGAAAATATAGTTCTTTAAGGATTTTGTTGAGATATTCTGATGGATTTCTAGTCCTACAATAAAAACRCCTACAAACTCAACCCATGAGCTTCAAACTAAACTCGTGGAAATTTTTTTGGAACAAAAMTATCCTCCAGTGAGACCCCCATAGACTATTTCTTTGTTGTTCCAATTATTTTCTAACATTCTATATGTCTAAAAACTTACCAAGTAGTTTTAGAACAAGATCAAGGGGACTTTAGAGATTGGAGAGAACCCAAAAGAGTTGATTTTTTCTCATCTTCTAGAGATAAATATAGGTATAATACAAATAAGGAAGAAGAGATATGGAATGGAATTCAGAGTAAGTACTCACATCAACGACTATGATATTAATAATGTTCTGTTTTATTTAGGGTCTAACATCAACATACTATCGAAGAAAACTTGGGAATCCATGAGTAAGCCTGTCTATTTTGCCATTCAGTTGCAGATGACCAATAAATATTGTATCTATCATGTTGGGAGGATGCAAAATGTTGAGGTGGAATTATATGGAGTCAATACAATGGCCAACTTTGAGGTTATAGAAATTATGGGGGAGAAGGACCCATACCCATATTTATTGGGCATCGACTAGGCTTATGATAATTATGATGTTATAGATATTAAGAAGGAACTCATGACCTTATAAGTGAATGGTATGAAACTAACCCAACCATTAGATCCATACCGAGGTCATCATTATATGGATCTAGTAGAGGGGAATATGGAAGAGGATGCCTTGGATCATCTCTACACTCTGACTATAGGAAAGGAGGAAGACTATATTAACTTGACTACAGATGGATCTATAATTTGGTGAAGTATTCAATATATAGGATAATATTTAGAGGTAGCATTTGACAACTAACAACAGGGGAGATATGAGAAAGTATCAAGGCATTGTGCAACTATTAGATTTTCTAGGTGGATTGGATGTGAGGTTAGAGAACACCTTGTGTATGATGGCACTACAAAATTTGGTAGCTTTAAGGTTGAGCTAGAGGATAAATTTGCAGCAGAGAAGATAATTCTTATACTAGATGTTGCAGTAAGGTCCTCTCCTGCTAGATGATACACCACCCACAAGGGTAATTTATCTTCCTAGGATGAAGCAAAGCGTCCCATCCAACATCGCTTCATCCCCCCTTCACAACTTACTTTTATGAATCTGAAAAAGTCATCTTTATAATTGTATGATGGGATTTATGATCCAAGGGAGCATGTTGTGTACTTTATTCATCTATGGGAAGTTTTCCAACTTCCTTCTCAATTGTGGGTGCATTAGTTCATTTACTCCTTGGGACAGATTCCAACTACTTGGTATATACATGAAGAAGCTCAAAGCCAAATTGCTTGCTAGGAAGTCCTTCAATAACAAATTTGTCACGACTTCCTATTCTCAGGTAAGTCCCCTAAAATCAGTTTATCTTTGAAATAGATTAAGAAAATACATTTTACTGATGAAGTTAAGCCTATACATCCTCCTACTATATGTCCTGAACATTACTACCTTCTTCATAATTAATAACCTTTACCTATCCCCTGCTCAATAACCCGTGGTCTGTCTTATTGTTGATAAAGACCCAGAATATCTAGATGACCTTGAGGAACTTAGGCATTTGACATCTCAGGAATCCAAAGGGACTAGGGAGGTTAAAGATACTATTTGATATGATGTTAGTAGTTCCTATACCAAACCCTTGAAGTTTCATAAATTCAATATAAGAGTTTATAAGCATCCTAAGCTAGCATCCATTGGAGACTATTGGGATGAACAGACCATGACGAAGATACAAGCTTTGTTGCGAGAATATGAAGACATGTTCCCTATGAAATTTTTAGAGTTAAAGGGGCTTAATGGAGACTTCGGGGATATGATGTTAGTAGTTCCTATACCAAACCCTTGAAGTTTCATAAATTCAATAATAATTGATAAGCATCCTAAGCTAGCATCCATTGGAGACTATTGGGATGAACAGACCATGATGAAGATACAAGCTCTGTTGCGAGAATATGTAGACATGTTCCCTATGAAATTTTCAGAGTTAAAGGGACTTAATGGAGACTTTGGGGAGATGACTATAGAACTCAAGCCTAACTCAAAGCCAATAAAACATAGGCCATATCGGATTAATCCCCAAGTTAAAGAGAAATTTAAGAAGGAAATTGACAGAATGTTGGCAGTTGGGCTTATTTTTCCAATATATGAGGTTGAGTGGATCAATCCTATTGTAATCCAAAGTAAGAAGGGCCACTGAGGATACATGTGTATATGTATATTACCAAAGTTTTAATTTTTCATGCATCCATGACCCTTTTCCTACTCCCTTTAGCAATGAAGCATTGGATCAAGTAGCAGGAAACAAAGACTATTCCTTTACTGATGGGTTTTGTGGTTACAATCAGGTCAAAATTGTTGAGGAAGACAAGAAAAAAATCAACTTCGCTACTGAGTGGGGATCATTCTCTTATAATGTTATTCCTTTTGGGCTCAATAATTCCCCAAAGGTATTCTCCTAGATAGTAATCACATCATTTTGCGACTTCATCCATAGGTTTCTTGAAGTATACTTGGATGATTGGACTATATATAGTTTACTCAAGGAGCACATTGGTCTCTTACAGCTAAAGTTTGATCACTTCCACTAGCTATCGATTTACCTTAATATGAAAGGTGTATCTTTTGCATACCATTTGGAAATTTTCTTGGCCATATCGTTTGCAAGGGAGTGTAGGTAGATCTTATGAAAATTGTGGTTATTCTTAATATTCCTCCTCCTACCTCTATCAAGCAGTTGCAAATGACCCTGGGACATATTGGATATGACCATCGATTTATCAGGGGTTACGTGAGCATAAAAACACCTTTGGAACAACTCCTTAATAAATGTAAAGGGTTTCGTTGGACTTGGGATTGAGATAAGGAGTTTGATCTACTCAAATAAAATATGAGTACTACGCCTATTCTGACCTATCCTAATTGACAAATTTAATTTCATGTGCATATTGATGCCTTTGCAATTTCACTAGTCATTGTTATTGCACAACTAGAGGAAGGAAACTTGGATCATCCTATCTACTTTACCAGTCACAAACATTCCCAAGATGAACACAACTACGCCACAACCAAAAGGGAAGGTTTGGATATGGTGTATGCTTTATGAAAGTTTATGTATTATTTATTGGGAGATCATTTTGAATTATTTATTGACCACTCTACTTTAAAGTATCATGTTAACAAGCTTATGTTAGAAGGTAGAATTTGTCATTGGTTGTTGTTGTTTTAGAAGTTTTCTTTTCAGGTCATTGTTAATCTTAGGAAGTTAAATTTCGATGTTAAGTACCTATACCAGATATGCAAATGTAATTCAATAATACCAAGAATAAACCATAAACAATTCACCATAACATGAACACAAGAAATAGAGAAAAACCTTAGGGTGGGGAAACACCATACAATGGATCCTATTATGGAATGGATCCTCTCATGTTCACTTGCCTCTTCAAGGGGGCTTCCTCCTATTGAGCTACCACTCCAAATACATTAATTTTGTTCATGTCTCATTACATTGTTTGAACCCCTTTATATAGTGCTACCATCACCTAAGAACATTCTAGAGGAGGAATATTCTAGAAGTAGAACCTTCTAAGAAGTCCTCTTACATTTATTAATATGTCTAATTACCCATTTATTATATCTAACTACCATAGTGACTTTATTTAATAATATAGTGGACCTAGTCCACCCTTACATTGAACTCACTTCAATATTATCACTATAGAGCCCTTTGCCCCCCCCTCCCCACTATCTCTCTAGCTACCTTACATTCCATCCCCTTATGAAAGCGTTGTCACCAATGCTTGATGTACAACCATATAGAGGGTCCATGGTGGATATTTTGAAATTAAAAGATTCCATGTGAAGAAGAAGAGAGAGAGAAACTACTGCCACCATTGTAAGCTGGTCCCATGTCCAAGTGCTCATGTGAACTCCCATGGAATATTTTTGGAACCCAATAACCAACTCAAAATGATGGTCCAAAGACTGACACCTATCATGTGGATCAAATAAGAATATCCATCCACATAGTGGAAAGGGTCATAGAAAAATCTAGAAGGAATAATACCACCTATAGAATATCTTGGGATGGACTAGCGGGTATTAATTATTGGCTCGATTTTTCTATGGCCAGTCCCCTGTCTACATAAGGTGGATTAAGTCATCAAATAAAATGGGTTTGAGGAGATGTTGATAGATGTGGTTTCAGCTAGTTCCATATTTCCCTCGGCATAAATTTCTTTAATGTAGCTAAGAGGTTAATAGGACATGGCTGATCTCGAATCATAGTAATGGTGAATTCTCCTACTTAGGTCCCGGCTTAACTTTCGAGGAGAAAGTATGAAACCATTGATGGAGATCGTCTCAAGTTTTGTCTGGAATAGTCATTGCTTCTATTACTGCTTCGTTAGAAGGCAGGACTAAGTCTAACTAATCAATGTTAGCAAGAGAACCACGAGCCCAAATAGGCTCTAGAATTAGATATAACTCTTATACTTGAGTCGGATCGGGGTTAGGCCCGAAGCCCTCTTGGACTAAAGAGTATCACGAATTTAGCGGACTGACAATGGCATGGACATGCATGGGTACCCTTTCTCATCCATTGTGGGCGATGGGGAAGGAAGAATCCAGGATCCTCAAAGTAAGTCATGTGAAGCTTGATGAAACTTGAAAAATCTTAGCCTTATGGTGATTAGATATAATTTTGACATCATCGCGAGGAGGTGGGCAATCAAAGGTACCCATCAAATAAGGGCACAAACCAACTCCCTGTGTGTGGCTTACACTGGTTGAGGATTATCAATCATGGGGATGGTGGATGCCCCCAAAGGCAGGTCAGGTCTAGAGAGGGACAATTGATCGATGGTCACTATCCAGGCCCTCGTGTGGAAACAACAAGAATCGGCCTTAGAAACCCGCGACTTTCATGGGAATAAGTCCAAATCCATCTAACAAAGATATTATAGTGGGGGAGCATGGAAGCTACCTCTAATCGACATCGAGGGGAGCATCGACTACCTCTAATTCGACACACACAGTCTTCCCTCCTAACTGCACAGGGAAAGAAGGAACGATGCCATGTGGTTGGAAAGAATGATCGTCGAAAGTAGTGAGGAGAGTAGGTGAGGGAGATAAAGAAGGTTGGCCAATGGCCTTCCAACATGTTAATTACATAACGCATGTCGAGGCACCCTTGTCAACCACCATGCGAAAGATATTTCGTGTAAAAGTTTTCGTGGGATGAGCCACTACTATCTGAAATGCTACGTGGTAAGGCAGACGAGGTTTTAAGTCGGTTGTATATAACATGACGGTACTCGGATTACAAGTCTCAGTAGATCCCAAAGAAGTTAACAAGGCTTTCCTCTGAGCAGGGAAACTTTGGAGGACCTCCAAAGCAGACATCGCACAAGGGGTTTGTGATAAATCCTCCACCACAGAGTAATTTTGGGCGGCCCTTGCATTTGGGTTTTGAGAATATTTCTTAAATGCACCCTTTGGAATGCGTGTCATTGTTTCTCCCAACGTCTTCTCGATCTTTACAGGAAGATATGGGAGCTCGGCTTCTTTACCCTTCTTAGAAGCACTTGGTATACTATAGTCGTGCGCTCTAGTCGTTATAAAAGCATCACCCCTAACCATACATACATTCGCAGATGAGGGATTGTTTGGAGGACGACAGGTTTCTTGGCTGCCTCCTTCGACACTTGTAGAGGCTTGAGTTAAATTTTTCCCATGTTGAAAGGAATTAGTCAACACTGCCTGTTGTTGCTGTGTGACAAATTTTTGGGCCTCTACAAGTTGAGGACAAAGATGGGTCGGGTGGTCTTCCGCACACAAGTTGTACGTATACCTCACCTTCCATTTTTCCGTGGTGTCCCCACCAGCATTATCAGTGGGTTTTTTATCCCCCCTACCCTTCTTTCATTTCTTTTACTTCCCTTCAAGTTGTTGGGTGGCCTTTGGGTTAGTTAACTGCATGGAGTGTACTTCTGACATTTGGGTAGGGGGAGCAGCCAAAGCAGTAGTCTGGCTGGCCGCTGAGTGTTGTATAGATAATTGTTGCAATTGTTTTTTCAATTGCTCAGTAGGATTGGTTTGTGCTGAACCAACAATACCATTGGCATGTGTTCTAGCTCTCTGTCTAGTTTTATCCAGTATCGATCGTGGTGCATCCAGCAGGATGTTGTATAATAAACCAGACTGAGAATAGATGAGCTCAAACTGTTGAGCCCTCATGATGGCATCCTCTTCGGAGAACACCCCAGAAGTTGCGACATCTTTGGATAATTGTGGGACCAGAGACTTAAGGAACCACTCAAGAAGGAATGTTGGTGGGACTAGTACTTTAATTAGACTCTTCCGGCGTCTCCACTCTCGGATATGATCAGAGATATGGTATGATGTTGTCTATTCGAAATTGGCGAGCAACTCTGTGCCCGCGTTGTATCTCATAGGAAACTGGAAATGGTTAAGGAAGGCCATTGCCAGTTCACCAAAAGAAGAGTATCTTGAGCGATCGATCTCGATGTACCATTTCGCAGCACTCCCGATAAGAGTGTGTTGAAACAATCGCAACTGTACGGAGTCATATTTCAATGAGTTAGATGAACACCAAAGATGGAAAGTAGTCACATGATCACCTGGATCTTCGTTAGGCTTGGCCTCGAACTTTGCAATGTTCGAAGGCAACTTCATTGGCACAGGAGGCCAACGTGGATTGTGACAAATAGGATCATTTAACAACCTTGTCAAATCTAGCAAGTGTAACGTCACCAGGAACGGTAGTTTGGGTTGCTGCTGATAACCTGGGAAAAACGGTCCTGGAGTTTGACTAGCACCAGGTTGCCAGGAAAAGTTTGGCTGCTAGCCCGGGTTCTGGTAGAAACCATGGCCCTAACCAACATAATCATTTTGCATCTGTGGAGACATCATTGGCTGATTTCCCATAAAGGACATAGGATGTTGGGCATGCATCGTGTTTGAAGGACTTTGGGAGGGATTACCCCATGCTGGTCCTGACGGGAGAGGCATAGTAGTCTATCCAGGGTTCCATTGACTGTGGAAAGAATTACCCCAGAATGAAATTCCAGAGGAGGGAATGGATCCTTGTCCTGAGTTCCAAGGTCCTACTATATGTGCCCCCAACATAGGAATAGTACCCTGTGCCGGAGTTGATTGTCCAAAAATGGGAGTGCCCCAGATGGGAAAGTGGTGGATGTGAAAGTGTTGTTACCAAACATGTCGTTCCAAACAAACAGTGACGAACTGACTGGCATACTGTGCGAAGGTGTTCCTTGACTCCCGACTCCAAATAGACTAGTGTGTGCAGGCTGCCCAACAAACTGCTGATGAGGACCACCAAGCGAAGAGGACGAAGGAGGAATATGACCTCTGACGTAAGGAAAAGTGTTAAAAGGGATAGGAGTGCCCCCAAGTTGACCTTTCAGAGGAGCGTTAGAGCTCCTTGCCCCTAGACCCAAAGTCTGTAAAGTGGAGTAAGTGAGTGCAGTACTTGTACCTGAACTAGGCATACTGTATGAGAACGGAGGGCCTGTCGCACTAGGTGTGAAGGGGGTTGTGGTCACCGCCATAGACAGGGTCGGTCCACTATGTGACGTAGTTGCGGCTGAGACCATGGTGGCCCGGACCGACGATGGTAAGTTAGGAGATGATTCTCCTGTGGTAGCAACTGTGGTGGGAATGGAAGAATTCTTAGAATAAGTAACAGCGTTTGTTTCCATAGCTGTGTGAGGCACTGACAGGCGTTCATAAAATTGGATTGGTACAATGACCTGTGGCCAAGTATCAGTGGTTGGGGTTTCAACTGAGCCAATATTGGTGGTTTATTCCTCTGGGATTTGTTTTGGCACAATGGTTTGTAACCCGGTCTCTTCAAAAGACCCTTGTTGGTCTAGCTTCCGCCTTAATGGTGGTGGGGGTGGCTCCAGTATAACCGGTAGCAGGCCCAGAAGCCTTCATGACCAGCGGAGCTCGGGATCCTCCACTATGTGAGAATATCCAAGACACGCCAAGGTATTCTACACATTCAAATAGTAACACACACTAAAAAGAATCCCCGAAGAGATAAGACAAGCAAACACTAAACAAGTTGGAAGAACAGTTACAACAACCAACACTAGAGCAACTTACCAGTGCAAGTGCAACTCGAACATGGAAGCACCCTCC
>SNQJ01S0190326.1:0-18113 GCA_010110895.2 Picea sitchensis
GGCAATTTTGGCAGAGTTTCTTTGCTATGATTTTTCCTCCTTGAATAGTACCCCTACCCCTCCTTTTATAGGCTAGAAGGAGCTAGGGTTTTAGGCAAACTCTCGGCCATGCATGGCTGGGAGTTCCAGTTAACTGACAAAAAGATTCTCGTCCCGGCGGAAACTTTCCTGATTTTTTTCTTTGTTAGGTAAACGTGGGTTGTAGTGGGCTAGCCCGCGGTCCACCGCGTGCAGTAGAAGGCTAGCAAGCGTTCCAACGCGCCCAGTGAGAGGTTAGGGTGCGGGTTGCTTGGTTTAAGTAGTTCTTTGAGGTTTTATTCAGCATGGCTTTGGCTAGGAAGAGTCATGAGGTGGCCTGATGCCAGGTAAGCCTGTGTGGTGCATTTTAGGGTTATAACACTGAGAAATCAAGAATCACATGGTCTTCCCCAAGAAGCTCATGTAACGATTTCTCTCAATTAAATCTATTATGGGTAAAAAAAATACTTAGCCCCTTAAGCCCTCCTCTCGTGGAATCATATCCCTATATAACTCTTGTCCTTGTCCGTCTAGAAGCCATCGATATATTTTTATTATTATTAATGATCAAGTGTTACATTTCCTAGACACTATGGCCTCTTTTAATCATTTGCATGCTTTAGCCTTTAATAAAATAACAAAATATATTATTTAATTTGGGGACTCAAAATCGACGTGTTACACTTGCAAAAAGAACTAGAGAGAAATAAGTGAGAATGAGAGAAAGAAATGAGAATGGATGTACAAATTGTGTTACATGAGTGTGTAATAAATACATGAAGAACCCCTAATAATAGGTCAATACGCCATAGATAGTTGCATGACAAAGATAATTCTCCTTAGTAGTGATATAGAGTGATGTAGACACTCACTAACAGAAACCAGAGTTTATCTTCCACCTAGTCTAATTCAATTGTCAAAGCAATCTCTATTCCACCTAGTCTAATTCAATTGTCAAAGCAATCTCTAGTTAACTGAGTTCACACATGTGGAGGATAGAGAAATGAATGCATGCATGAGATATGTGCCCTCCTTCTCTTAAGAATGAAAAAAACAATTGTTGTATGAGAAAAAAAAATGTTGCATGCATGATTTGTCCTCCACTAGTCTAACTGAACTCTCCACTAGTCTAACTAAACTCCTAACTGAAGTCATACTAAAGAGGGAGGAAACCCTATTTTATAGGAGACGCCCCATTTTTTAGGAAATACACTATGGAGAGAATATTCCATATATGGATAGAACCCTAGGTGAGTGTGTAATTACTCCAACACATTTTAGGTAAAAAATTAATCACTAGGTGAGTGTGTAATTACTCCAACACATTTCATGTAAAAATAGGTTTTATAGTTTTTATTTTTCATTGTAACATTGAATCTACATTTCCTTGATGCAAGTTATTTTAATATTGATGCTTTGATATTTAAATATTACATCGTCTCTTTATTTTCTGTGATAGGAAATGAAGCTGAAATTTGATGAAGTTGGGACCTATCTCTTCACATAGATAGTGCCCTAGTATTAAATTATAAATAACTAATTTAACAACACTTCCATTATGCAAGAATGGACGCATTCAAGTACATGAATCTGCCTTGATGTCTAGTTGTAATATCTTGGAATATTTTAATGGTTTGTTTGCTACTTGTGTTTAGAGAATTTTGTTGAGTTTGTAAGTTTAGGTTTATTCTAGTTAAATATTGTGCCAGCCCCTTAAATGCTTCTAGTTCTCATTTTATGCTTAACTAAACCCTTTGTTGTACTTGATTTCTCTCACCTGATTTCCATTTATTCAAGGGTTTGGGTTAAAGTTAAAGACCTTTATTGTGTAATAATTTATTTTTTCCATTTTTTATCTTATTTAGTTGAGAAACATACAATATTAGTCTTAATATATGGCTTTGGTTATGCTCTAGGCATTCAATGTGTTTTCCATAATTATTATTTTTTTCTTTGTATATTTGATGGTTCAAGGAAATATGTTTTTATTTCCTTTCACTTTGTGGCATAACTTTATCTTCACTTCTTAGAATCTACTATGATTATTTTATATTTTATTTGAAAACACTTACTAGTATTTAGAAAGGGAAATGAGCTATGAATAGTCAAGTGGAGAGGAAAATGTTGTATGCACTAGGTAAAAGTTTCCTTCACGATCATCGTAGGAGACGTATTGGCATGAGACCAATATTATTTTGTTGCAATTATGCATTTGATGTCAAGACTAAAAGATAATTACATGTAGCCTCTAGGATTATATCTATATTGATAAATTCCTTAGTGAACTTTGGTATTTTATCACTTAAGAATGTGAGACCTCAAGTGGTATTGGTCACTAACACACCCTTCATTGTAGAGCTTGTGAAGTAGAACTTGAAAGAATATGCTAAGGTGCATGTTTCTACATTTAGTAGGTGAACATGAATGGAGAAAAAATCTTTGAATCATGCTTAGATAAAGAGGATCATTAATATTATGTGGAAAATTTGTAAAATCAAAAATGGTGCTATATTTCATTTTAATGTTTGATGAGAGATAGCTTATTATATTTCTCTTATACAAAGTATTCACATTGATTGCATGTCATGTTGGAAAATGGGGAGATCCATGCTTACAAGATTCTAATGTGGATGCAATAAAACCATCTATTGAAGTTGTTGAGCATGTTGAGGCAAAGATTGTTGAGTATGCTATTTTAGATAGTGCTTCAGACAACTAGTTTATTTGTAGCTATATTTTGTATTGAGGGGGATGGTTAGGTTCCACATAAATTGTGAAAATTGAGTGTACACCAAGTGTAGTAGGCTAAATGTTTTTCACACATTGATCAAGTGCTCAATTTATATTTCAAACATTTTTTAAATTATCTCTACATTTGATCTCTAAGCAGGTTAGAACTTATTAGTAGCATACAAATAGTTGTGATGAGTAAAGTTAGAAAATTATCTAGGATTTTGTTTACAAGGTGTTCTAGTGCAAGAGTACATGGAAAATCTATAGTGAGTACAAAATCATCTAGGAAAATTTATTAAATACAATTTCAACCAATTTGCTAGGTTTTTATGATATGAGAATGTCGTGTGTTTTGAGCCTACCTTGAAAAGTGTTTTTATGTGTTTTGAGTCTAAATTGAAAATGGATCTTATGACTAGAATATAGTATGAATGTTGATGTATTATGTGTTTTGAACTTAAATTGAAAATTTATGTTATGTATTTTGTGTTTGAACCAATATTTATGTTCTTCATGTGTCATTAATTTTAGAGACTTGATAACACCATTGCATGTCCAAAATCAATGATTTCCACTAGGGCATATCAACCTACATTATTGAGCCAATTGTTTTATTTCTACTAGGAGATTGGTAAAGATGTTTTCTTTTGCATATTAATTTCCTAATACTCCTTTTTTTATATATTGACTACACATGTCATGTCATATGACCTGATGGCCATGCCATCTATGCATGGCCAAGAATGTGATACATCATTCCAAATTGCATTTAATATAACCAAAAATCTAATTTACAATTTTTAGGTCGAAGTGTATACACACCAGATGATTTTATAACCTCATTTGTAATAGTTAACATTTATGCTCAGTGGGTGTTTTTGTGCCCTATAGTTCTAAGGCCTAATCTATGCCCAACATTTATTGCAAAGTTATGTGTCTTTAACGTTTTTATAATCCAATAAAAATATAATGGGTAAAGGTGACCTCTCTCCATTGGAAGGGTTCCTTTTGTAAAAATGGATGATTAGAGATGAAGTCATGCATGGAATGTCACCTATCCATATTCTTATACTTTTAGAGTTATTAATTGACATAATTATGTTCCCTCCTATTTAGGAACATCCCATGATGAACTTGTTTGAAGAGACCTTTCAGAAGCGATAAATTAGTAAGAAAGAATCCATAATAGAAGTGGTGGAGCAAAGACTAATATCTCACGGGCTTGACAGAAGTGATGGCCATGATCAACAAATATAGGAACTTTGTGGTGAAATATCCTTGAAATTGATAGAGGGATATGCAAGAGTGTACAATAAGAACCCTGAGAAACATAACCCTTGATGCTTGAAATGTTGTCTGGAGGAGGGAATTTTTTTTTCCAAACATATAAAATGAATATATTACAATTGAATGAATATAATTTCCTATTACTATATATGGTTTTATATTTTATCAAAAAAATCGCCAATATGTCATGATATTTTGTAATTTAGTAAAATATTTGCTAAGACTTTACAAGGTTTTATATATAAGTGAAAGATTCACCAAGATTTTACAAGATCTAATTTAGTGAAAGAGTCCATATGATTTTACAAGATTATATAATTTAGTAAAATATTAGCCAAAAACTTATATATGCATATTATATTATTGATAAAATAGCCTTCAAATTTCCCTATGTGTCATGGGGATTTGCCCATTTATTATACATATAAATTTAGGGGTTCTTAAAATTTTACCTATTTTGAAACCCAAAACAACAATAAAATTTCATATATATTCTTGTCAAGTGATTCAAGTATTCAAAAAAGAGGATATAGTTCACTCGTTAAACTAGTTTTGTTAAGTACCAAAGACATGAATAAAAATCACCACACAAATAGAATAAATACCCACTTTATTTATTAAAACCCTTAGGGTAGGGCGAGACCATACAATAGATCATTTTAAGCAATGGATCCACCCCTGATCACTTTTATCTTCGAGGGGGAAGCCTCCTAATGAGCTACGATCCAAATACAATATTTATCAACATGCCCATTACATTGTTTACACCCCTTTATATAGTGTTACCTACCACCTAAGAACATTCTAGAGGAGGAACCTTTTAGTAAGTCCTCTTACATTTATTATGTTCACACACACTAGGCCTTATTTACTAATAGTGGTCTTCATACATAACAATACATATCTATTATTATTCCCCTTCGGTATTGTTATCGCTCAGTTTGTAGTTTAGGTCATAGACTAGAGGATAAGGGTCAAACTGGCATAACAGGGACCTACCCCACCCAATGTCACCACGATGGGGAGGTCCTTTCTGTTTAGGGTGGCTAAGCCCAAGGGAGACATCCCTGGTAATCTGGGGTTTGAAGGTAAAAGGCTCAAAGGATTAAATCTAGTTTCCCCTTCACAGATTACCGCCCAGAAGATAGTCAAATAAAGAATAACCATAGAAAAGGCACCTGCTTGCGAGACGAGACAAGAATGAAACTAGTACATGCAATAATGGTTAATACTTCATAAATCAATGACTATCAAAATTTAATGTATGTGAGCATATACAGCAGTAGATATTGATGAAGTCAATGTTTGCAATAATGATAATGGCAATACAATGTTACTTGTCAATAAACACTAGAATGATATAACATCTAATGAAAATGATCAATTCTTGAATTAACTCAATGCATTAAATGTCGTTAGTTTCTCATATACAATAAATTGCTGCGTCAATATCCTAGGGATGACGTCAGCTTCCTTTAGAGTTAGTATGACAAAGCAATATAATAGACAAAGAAGGTCAACGTTTTGCTAATTAGCCAATGAAAATTACCAATTCATCAATGTCTATCACAATATGACCAAGCCAACAATATGCTTAGTTTGTAGTTTAGGTTATAGGCTAGAGGATAAGGGTCAAACTGGCGTAACAGGGACCTACCCCACCCAATGTCACCACAATGGGGAGGTCCTTGTTACGTCAGTTTGACCCTTATCCTCTAGCCTATAACCTAAACTACAAACTGAGCAATAACAGGTACCTCCCAAGGTACCCCCTATTATTCTCCTAGCTACAGTACATTCCATTCCCCTTATGAAAACGTTGTCATGTGTACCACTTATTAAGTAGGAAAGATCTAAATACAAAAGCACATACAACAGATCCAAGAAGAATGTAGGAAAAATCTACTCTTTATTATCAAAACCCCTAGGGTAGGGCAACACCATACAATCAATCCTATGAAGGAAGGGATCCACTCCTAATCACTTGCCTCTTCGAGGGGGCAACCTCCTAATGAGCTACACTCCAAATACAATACTCATCAACGTGCCCATTACATTTCTCACATCCCTTTATATAGTGCTACCTACCACTTAAGAACATTCTAGAGGAGGAATATTCTAGAAGAGGAACCTTCTAGTAAGCTCTTTTATATTTATTATGTTCACAGTAGGCCTTATTTACCAATAATGGCCTTCATACATAACAATACCTTTCGACTATTATTCTTCGTGGGTACTTCCCTAGGTACCCCATATTATTCCTCTAGCTACAATACATAATCTTACTAATAAGCTCCCAATATCATTACAATTTACATCTATAACCTATGACTAATTGTTTTGTTTTTTCACAAAGCCAAGAGTGGAGGCAAATATAACATGGGAAATGGCATTATGGTGATTTAGGAAAAGATAACAAAGCAAATGGCATCATGGCAAGTGTGGGATTCAAAAACATGAAGTATTTAAACTGAATGTGATGCCATTTCCCATATTTCCAAGAATCGACAATGCTCTAACACATGAATTCAAGTTGGGATTCAAAAAGACAAGGTGGCTAAGTTTCTTTGGGAAGATTTCATTAAATGAAAGATAAAATACTACATACACCAATACATTGGTAGGGTATTTATCTAAGGGTGAGCTATATGATGGATTTAATATTGTACAAGGATACATTGTGGAGTAGATAAGAGACAACTAGAATATAGATGATTTTAGTTTTTAGATGCCAAATGCTCATTCACCAAACAAGCATTGGAAGTGAGGACATTGATGGATTATTGAAAATGTGATATGTCTTTTGACATTTTATGATATTTCTTGTCATTCAAGTGATTTCCAATATTTAATTTTTTTTTGAAAGATCTTTCTAGTACATGTTTGAACTCCTTGAAAGGGATAAAAAAAATGCAGCGATTTGCATCTGCTAAAGCCTACGGAGGAAGCACATGTTCTTAACCATTAAGCCCACTCAAAGTGTTCTTAATCATTGAGCCCACTCAAACTATTCTTAACCATATACCACAATTAATGCATAAATAAGAAGCAACATACATGTATAACAATGGATGAAAATGGTGTTTATACCTCCACTGAAATTTACTACTATGTTCTTGAGGATGATCAAGGGTGGAATTTGAAAACAATTAATTTTGATTTTTTCAATAGTATTGAGCATTTTAATTAATTTTAATGATAGGTTTGTGAGATTTTATAGAGGGCACTTCCAATATGTATATTAAATTCATTTCAATTAGTTTTCTAAATTTATAGTTGATTTTGTGAGATTTTAAAAAAGGCATCCGAAATATGTAAGTTAAACTATGAAATTTGTCATTTCCACTTTTTTTTTCCTAAATTTGTACTTAATTTTTAAACGAAACAGTCTCAACCAAGAAAGAAAGAAAGAAAAATAATAATATTAATGTTTAAAATAGGTTTTTAGAAAATGTTTATCAAATTCTATTTCTTATTTCCACTTTTTTTTTCTTAAATTTGTACTTAATTTTTAAACGAAACAGTCTCAACCAAGAAAGAAAGAAAGAAAAATAATAATATTAATGTTTAAAATAGGTTTTTAGAAAATGTTTATCAAATTCCATTTCTTATAAACTATATTTATAAAAGAAAACTAAGAACATTAAATACAAACGGAGGTATATTTGTAAAAAGTGAGAGCATCAATGAGAAACTAGAATAGGATTAAAGTTACTTATTTTTTTCCGTTTTTAATTATTTTTAGTCCATATAAATTTTGACGGAATTCAAAATGTAAGATCCCAATATATCAAAATTACAATTTCATTCATTTAAAAGGCGTTGGCTAGCTCTTCTATGAAATGGTTTTTTTTGTCGAAATTCGGTGATATAAATTTACACTAATCGTTGTTTTTTGTTGTTCAGAATCCATTTTCGAATGCAAAAATGGATTTAGCATGCTGAAAAACTCCTAGGGCACTCAGATTTTACAAAAATTATCACTTAAATCTACAAATCCAACAATTTATCGCCGGATTTCGGGCAAATATCCCCGGAAAAATATTCATTTTGTAGAATCTTTATCCTACACCCATTTAAAACAGCGTTGGCCAGCTATTTTACGAAATGACTATTTTCGCCGGAATCCAACGATATAAATTTACACGAATCATTGTTTTTTGTTGTTCAAAATCCATTTTTGAAAGCAGAAATGGATTTAACATGTTGAAAAGCCCCCAGGGCACTCGGATTTTCCAAAAATAATCACTTAAATCTACGAATCCAACAATTTCTCGTTGATTTTCGGGCAAATATCCCCGGAAAAAATCTTCATTTCGTAGAATCTTTAGCTTACGGCCATTTAAAATGGCGTTGGCTAGTTGTTCTACGAAATGGTTGTTTTCACCGGAATCCGACGATATAAATTTACACGAATCACTATTTTTTGTTATTCAAGATCCATTTTTGAACGCAGAAATGGATTCAGCATGCTGAAAAACTCCCAAGGCACTCGGATTTTACATAAATAATCACTTAAATCTACGAATCCAACAATTTCTCGCCGGATTTCACGCAAATATCCCCGGAAAAAAAATTCATTTCGTAGAATCTTTAGCCTACGACCATTTAAAATGGCGTTGGCTAGTTGTTCTACAAAATGACTTTTTTTGCCAGAATCCGACGATATAAATTTACACGAATCACTATTTTTTGTTGTTCAGAATCCATTTTTGAATGCAGAAATGGATTTAGCATGCTGAAAAACTCCCAAGGCACTTGGATTTTACAGAAATAATCACTTAAATCTACGAATCCAACAGTTTCTCGTCGGATTTTGGGCAAATATCCCCAGAAAAAATCTTCATTTTGTAGAATCTTTAGCCTACGATCATTTAAAATGGCGTTGATGTTAGAGATAATGCTTATAGTTGTTGTAATTGTGAGTTTATAGGTTAACTATGACTGTTGTAACTGTGAGTTTCTAGGTTAACTATCACTGTTGTAACTGAGAGTTTCTAGGTTAACTATTTTTAGCTAATCAAATCCACTTTCTTAGGATCTAGATTGCTAGGAGTGAGTGATCTGCATGCTATATATGTAACCTCCATTTGTCTATTAAGTAATACAAACTATTCTTTGTGTGTGAATCTTGTGCAATGGCTTCCCTCTCGATTTCTACGCTGGTATCAGAGCTGAACTGGGTTGAGCTCCTGCATGGGACAGCCTAGGAAAATGAGATCCTGTGAAATGTGAGATTGAGATTAACATAGTTGTGTAGATTAGAATAGAATAAGCTTGTGTGTTTATGTTCTTGAGTTTTCTGTGTGTCTGTGTGTGGATAGTGGTTCCGGTTGAATCTATTGTTGCACATGCATTTGCTAAATGAGGTTGGATCTTTATTTACTCTAAAAAAATAAAAATAAAATAAAAAGAAAGATCCCTAATTTGGCCAGCCACTTTAGCAGAAGTCCAAGCAGAGTGGGCAGAAGAGTCAATTTTGCAGGTGGAGGTGTCCTTGCTCTTTATATATTTTAAGATCTATTTGTGGGCATGACACACATGTGTCTCTGTCCTATCTTACCCTTTCAAACCTGGGTTCGCTACAATTGGGAGAAAATATGATTAGATTGGTGAGTCTTTTCTCTTTGAAGAAGAATTTAAATCGTTGTGCCTGGAGTTTCTTCTTAGTCGCTTCTCAAGGCAACGTGGATGAAAGCATAGTAGAGATCAAAGGTGGACACATGCAAAATTTTTATTTTCTGTCAGCGGTCCATGAAGAGCTGCCAAGATCTTGTGGAAATTTGAGAATATGCATTCTCTTGCTCTTTGTTGGTCTCTCGAATTTGGCGAGGATGGGAGTATTTATTTCTTCTCAACATAGTTTCTTGCCATAAGAAACTAAGGGATGCACTCATGAAAATTCGAACGGAAAGAGAGGAAGATTGTCCGTTGCCTGCCTACCAGATTAAAGTTGTCAAGAATTATGGACAGTCTCAGGACGGGGTCTTATGGCCAGATGTGCAAGCATGAAATTTGTAGTAAGAGATGTTTATAATGTTCTTGGGTCTCTATGTAGTATTTAATGTTTTTATTTGGTGTGAACATTTGTAAAAGTTTATTATGTAGAACCAAATATAAAACAAAGTGATGTAATTCAAGCTTGTAGTTCTTGAGTACTTCGGTGCTATAAGAATTTATTACTAGTTTGAGTATGTCAGCGAGTTTGTTAAACGTTGGAAGGTCTTGTTGTACTTCGGTGCTCCAAGATAATCAGTTACAGGTTATTTTTGTGTTGATGAGTGTGTGTAAAAAAAGGTCATTTTGTAAGATCGATTACTGAATGTTTCAGTATCGAGACTATTCTTCGAGGTAGTTTAGAATTGTCGGTCCTATAGATACTTCAAAGATGGTCGGAAGTGATTGTATTTGTGCTGTATGAAGTGTTAGCTCGAAGATGATGGGAGAGAAAGAGCGTGTCTATGAAGTTCAGAGATGGGTGTAACTGTGTATGAGGACCAGTGAGACAGACATGACAAAATTTGTGTTGTAACCTTTTGTTATGTTTTGTAATTTGTGATTGTAATATTTGTAATGTAAGCATTAAGGGAGAGTATTAGAGATAATGCTTACAGTTGTTGTAACTGTGAGTTTCTAGGTTAACTATTTTTAGCTAATCATATCCACTTTCTTAGGATCTAGATTGCTAGGAGTTGATCTGCATGCTATATATGCAACTTCCATTTGTGTATTAAGTAATACAAACTATTCTTTGTGTGTGAATCTTGTGCAATGGCTTCCCTCTCGATTTCTAAGCGTTGACTAGTTGTTCTAAGAAATGGTTTTTTTCGCCAGAATCCAGTGATATTAATTTACATGAACCACCGTTTTTTATTGTTTAAAATCCATTTTTGAATGCAGAAATAGATTCAGCATGCTGAAAAACTCTCAGGGCACTCAGATTTTACAGAAATAATCATTTAAATCTACGAATCCAACAATTTCTCACTCGATGCAAATATCCCGGAAAAAAATCTTCATTTCGTAGAATATTTAGCCTACAACCATTTAAAATGGCATTGGCTAGTTGTTCTACGAAATGGTTTTGACTAGTTGTTCTACGAAATGGTTTTTTTCGTCCAAATCCTGCGATATAATTTTACATGAATCACTGTTTTTTGTTGTTCAAAATCTTTTTTTGAATGCAAAAATGGATTCAACACGCTGAAAAACTCTCAGGGCACTTGGATTTTACATAAATAATTACTTAAATCTACGAATCCAACAATATTCTCGGAAAAAATCTTCATTTCATAGAATCTTTAACCTAGGACCATTTAAAATGGCTTTGCTTAGTTGTTCTACGAAATGACTTTTTTTCGTTGGAATTTGATGATATAAATTTACACTAATCACGATTATCCATTTTTGAATGCATAAATGGATTTAGCATGCTGAAAAAAACAAAAATAGTCACTTAAATCTACGAATACAACAATTTCTGGCCAGATTTTAAAATTGCATTGGCTAGCTGTTCTACGAAATGGTTTTTTTCACCGGAATCTGGCAATATAAATTTATACAATCACTGTTTTTTGTTGTTCAGAATCCATTTTTGAATGCAGAAATGGATTCAGCGTGCTGAATAATTCCCAAGGCATTCGGATTTTACAGAAATAATCACTTAAATCTAGTACGAATCCAACAATTTCTAGCTAGATTTCGGGTAAATATCCCGAGGAAAAATCTTATTTCGTAGAATCTTTAACTTACGACCATTTAAAATGATCTTGACTAGTTGTTCTACAAAATAGTTTTTTCTTACCTAAATCCGACGATATAAATTTACACCAATCACTGTTTTTGTGTTTTTCAGAATCCCAATCTGAAATTGTACTCGCTGAACCCAACAAGGATGGGGGCGTTTAAAATTGCGATCTGAAATTGTAATCGCTGAACGTTTAACTAGTGTTTCAGTCGGTGAAGGTTTTAATGGACACTGTGTATGGTATAAGCGATATCAAAACAATTTTTTCTCCAAGACGCATAAACTTTGCAGTACTAATCGGAATGACACACTTTCTTATGTGCCTAGTTTTAACTTCAGTAAATCATCCGGTCCAGGGAATCAGTTAGCTGAAAAGTACGTTTGTACAATGCGCTATGGTCCCTTACTCGCCTTTAGATTCCGCATACGGCATTCCGCATTGTTCACTGTTTCCCTAGGACTGCGTAAATCTTCGCGTTCTTCCGCATTGTTCACTGTTTCCCTAGAACTGAGTAAATCTTCGTCTTCTTCTTATTGTAAATCTTTTTTGTTGCCCCTGCATATATTATCATGCCGAGCGTGCGTAATCCCCATGCAAAACCGAGTAATCCCTTGAAAAAATTCCTTGTCGTGTATTCCCGAGCATGACAGACAGTAAAGCATTCACCGTTCATTTGGTGCCATTATTAGGTAAAATCCCGTGGTAGATTTTCCATGCTCGTCATCAATTCCCTGTCATGTCGCCGGATGAATTATGAGTGCCGGGCCCGGGCCTAATGGAAAAAAGTCTCGTCAGAAATCAGCTGTACGAAGCAGATTGCACGTGACGAGTGACGCTATTGTGAAAATTAAATTATGGCCTTGCCGTCATTTGAACAAATCGATGAACCGTCATAGGAAAAACCGTCACATGTACGAGATTGGTATTTCCAGAGACTTGAATTATGGCCATGACGCAAACCGCCATGAACAGTTTTAGTTTTTCTTTTACAAATATTGAATGCCCTCATGGTTCCGATGGCATTGTTTACCAGCCTGGATTTGATATCTGGTTTGAATCACAATCAGGCATCGGAGGGAACGCGGTATGAATGAACAAGTACGAAACCGCTCCTGTCATTGCTTTTATGAAAGCGGTGTACATTTGCTTGTTCAAATATTGTCAAATCGGGAGCGGCAGGCTGCCATGCTTTTATGAAAGCGGTGTACTTTTCGTTATTCGAATATTGTCAAATCGGGAGCGGCAGGCTGCCCGCTACAGCATCTCCCAACAGTGTGGGATTTCTGGCATTCAGATTGTTTATTTTATTTTATTTTAAATTGGTTTTGAATCCTGTAGAAATTATATCGAAATTCAGAGTTTCATTTTTGTGATGAGAAGTCAGAGTTTGAAGTTTTGGTGATTATCTAAATTATCGATTTTAAAACAAAAACTATGACATGATTTTTTTTTAAAACGATAGGTTTTTGGAAAAAAAAAAACTGAACGTAGGTTTTTGGAAAAAGCAAGAAGAAGACATAACACTTTGACTCACATAAAAAAACGGAGTTCACCAGAAATTGAGCAGTTTGAATACCAGATAGTCGACGCACTGTGCCATCTACCAGCGTTTATGATGGCAGACCTCATTGCACTGTGCATGTTCCAGAAGAGCCCAGCCTGTGTCACTTCAACCCAGATTTGTGGAGAGAATAATTTTTGCAATTTACATGGTTTGGATTTCTAAGGAGTGAATAGTTTTTGCAATTTACATGGTTTTTGTCCCTGTAGATGCATTTATGAAAGCGGTGTGTACATTTGGTTGTTCAAATATTGTCAAATCGGAAGCGATAGGCTGCCAGCTACAACACGTGCCAACAACCAACGTTTATGATGGCAGACCTCATTGCACTGCGCACGTTCCAGAAGGGCCCGGCCTGTGTCACGTCAAGCAGGATTTGTGACGAGTGAATAATTTTTGCAATTTACATGGTTTGGATTTCTCTGGAGTGAATAAGTTTTGCAATTTATGTGGTTTGGATTTCTGAGAGTAAATTTCATGGTTTTAACTCATCCAACCTGTCTTTCCAAAGTACCGACAAGGGTAGAAATGGTTTTTTAGTCCAGGTAT
Organism: Picea sitchensis; assembly: GCA_010110895.2. Taxonomy (NCBI): domain Eukaryota; kingdom Viridiplantae; phylum Streptophyta; class Pinopsida; order Pinales; family Pinaceae; genus Picea; species Picea sitchensis. Next base: position 13,897 of record SNQJ01S0190326.1, read on the forward strand.
AGGAATTATTATTTATTATTTATTATTTTTTGTTATTCAAAATTATTTTTTAATGTAGAAATGGATTTGAAAAATTATGGAACATTAGTATTATATAGAAATAATCACTCAAATCTATCAAACTAACAATTTCTCTTAAAATTAGTGTAAATGTACCCTAAAAAATCATCATTTAATAAAATGTTTAGTCTAAGACAAATTTTTACATTAAAATAAGTGAATTTTGATTTTTGATTTAATTATTTTATGTATTTATAAAAATAAAATAAAATTAATTTACTAATAAAATATTTTTCAAAATGGTATAATAAAATTGTTTTTATTTGATAATTATGTAAATAAAATTTATGTTAAAATAAGATTTTAAATAGTTTTTATTAAATGATTCCAATTAAATTTTATTTAAATGGTTTTTCATTTTTAAGATTGAGGAGAATAAATAATTGGTTAAAATTAGTTTGTTATTATTATAAGTTTTAAATTAAATATAAATGAAAACTAGGGTTTAAATTTATGGCACAGCCTTCTACATGAAGGTGCTTATTTGTTAAGTCAATGAAGATTTAAATCTAAATAAAAAAATACTAAATATATTTTAACATATTCAATATCTTAACTCAATTATTTGAAAAAACCAAAAGTTTATTAAAATATCTACTAATGAAATAACATTATATATTTCATTATTTTTTGTTAGCTAAGAGTTTTCCTTAAATTATCAAAAATATATTTTAAAAAATTAAATGTTTAAATAATTTAAAAACACCCAAAATTTCTTAAATATATTTAAAAAAATAAAATATTTAAATAATTTAAAAACACCCAAAATTTCCTAAAATATATTTAAAATTTATTAAAATAATTTAAACCTAAATAAAAAAAATACAAAATTTACTAAATATACTTTAACATATTCAATATCTAAATTATTAAAAAACAAAATATATTTAAAATTTATTAAAATAGTTTAAACCTAAATAAAAAAATACAAAATTTACTAAATATACTTTAACATATTCAATATCTAAATTATTAAAAAAACAAAAAACAAAAGGTTATTAAAATATCTACCAATAAAAGAACATTATTCCTTCTTAGCTGGAATTTTGGAACATTCAAATCTATTTTTTCCTTAAATTATTAAAACATACTTTAACATATTCAATATCTAAATTATTAAAAAAACAAAAGGTTATTAAAATATCTACCAATAAATTAACATTATTCCTTTTTAGCTAGAATTTTGGAACATTCATTTCTATTTTTTCCTTAAATTATTAAAATGTATTTTAAAAAATAAATGTTTAAATAATTTAAATATACTTTAACACATTCAATATCTAAATTATTTAAAAAAAACAAAAGTTTATTGAAATATCTATCAATAAAATAACATTATATTTTAAAAGTTTAAATATTTAAATAATTTAAATATACTTTAACATATTCAATATCTAAATTATTTAAAAAAAAAACAACAGTTTATTGAAATATCTACAATAAAATAACAGTATTCCTTGTTAGCTAAAATTTTGGTACATTAAGATCTATTTTTTCCTTAAATTATTAAAATATATTTTAAAAGATTAAATATTTAAATAATTTAAAAAGACAAGTTGAGTAAAAAATTAAAATATATTTTAAAAGATTAAATATTTAAATAATTAAAAAAACAAGTTGAATCAAAAATTAAGATCTATTTTTTCCTTAAATTATTAAAATAACATTATTTCTTGTTAGCTAGAATTTTGGTACATTAAGATCTTTTTTTTCCTTAAAATATATTTTAAAAGATTAAATATTCAAATAATTTAAAAAGATTGAAAGATATGGAAGATAAGAGGCTTCCTAAAATTGTTTCAAAATTTAGTCATAACCATCACCTACTCAAGCGAGGATGGCATAAAGATGCTCAGACTAAACTATTGGGGAATCATGGAAGACACCATTTTGTAAAATAAAGATACTATTACAAAAAAGTCAAATCAAAATTTAAGGAGACAATATGGTGTGATAAAGAGTTAGAGGAAAAAAGAAAATCAAGGTATTATAAGGATGTAATCATCCCTAATCTAGAAGATCAAAACTATCTATGTGTTTTGCCCAAGTGTAAAGAAAAAATAAACATTGCTAAGATAAGAACAAATTCTCAGTAGCTCCATAGTGAAATTGGGGGTTGGTCAATTCCTAAAACGCCATGGGATGAAAGAGTGTGTCACATTTGTGACACTAAGAAGGTTGAAGATGAAAAGCACGTTCTCTTAGATTGTCCACCCTATACCCATATTAGATCTCATTTTTAAAATATTTGTCACAGTACCAACCTTCCTAACCTCTTAACTCAAGAAAAGTATGGTGACCTTGGAAAGCTTCTCTTAATGTTTTCTAGCACATAAACAAAATTCTAAAGAATCACAAGTAATCACTTACCCTCTTAAGATCCAATAAACCAATTCATTGAACATTAATCATCATCATCATCATCACTTGTATTAAAATAATATTCTCATCATTTTTTATAAAAAAAAATATATTAAATTACATAATTAAAACATAATTAATTTTTTTACACTGAAATTAAATTATTTATAAAATTGATAATTCTATGAGTCACGAACATCAATAAAGAGAAGAATCTAAAATTATAAAATTGAAATTCAAAATATTAATTCACACTCAAATCCATTGACCCGTTCTCCTAATCCTTAACCTTTTGTCCTCCTCCCTTAAACATATTGTAGTATGCTTTTGTGTACACAATACTTTTCTTATATCAATTACCTTCGTTGAAGATATAACATTAATTTTAGTTAATATTTTTTTTTAACATTTTTAAATTTTATGTTTAAAAAAAAATCAAACCAAATTTCAAAACTCAAATGGCTACACACATTAATTAAGTAATGGCATGCGTTTTAAAGCTTTTATTTATATGAAATTAATGGGAATTTAAGTGTTATATTAACCATCAATATTCACAAAGCTAAGAGGTGGTGAGAGCCCGAGATAATCCATTATCTTTTAGGAATCCAAATAGTAAATTCAAATGGCCCAAAGGGGTTGGATCCAATGGTGGAAAGCGAGGAGTTTTTCACCGTTGGGCAAGGTTCAATTCTCGTGAGGGCTTTACCTGGAGTCATGGGGACACCTTGAGGTAGTGGTCGAACGTGTGGTTACACCCAGAGATACTATAATAAATGGTATCGTGACCCATGCACACATAAGTGGATCAAAGCCCACCCCCATGTCCTTCAACTTTAAAGTCCCCGAGGTGTAGGACAGTCGGTGATGGAGTGTGTTGTTAAGCCACTCCGTGATGTTAAAGTCATCGGTTCGAAACCTGCGGGGACAAAATATCCAACCATGTTAAGGGTTGGTGTGGCTCAGGCCGGGTGCGATCCCCGGGTGATTTTGACGGCTTAGATGCCCCTGAGTCGTGGTTTCTCAAGCCACAGGTTAATCGCGTAGCCAACAGGTCTCGCACAAATTAACAAAAAAAATAAAATAGTAAACTCAAATGACTACACACATTATAGTAAACTCAAATGGCTACACACATTAATTAAGTAATGGCATGTGTTTTAAAGTTTTAATTTATATGAAATTAATGGGAATTTAAGTGTTATATTAACAATCAATATTCACAAAGCTAAGAGGTGGTAAGAGCATAAGATAATCAATTATCCTTTAGGAATCCAAATAGCAAACTATGCGGAATTGGAAACACATTCAATAATTTTGATGAATCCTATCTTATTCACTATGGCGTGGACTTAGTATTGCCAAGAAGGAAGGAATAACAAAATCGACAATGCTAGGGGACTCATTAATGCAAGGAATCTTCATCAAGATTATCAAATTTCATAAGTATCTATGACAAGGGGTTCAATGGTTGTTTTCTTCAAAGACTCCTTAGACAAAATTTTGGAGTTCCACACACCCCTTGAACAATATAATCAAATATTGGCACTAGGATCTACTCACATTAAATCCAAAGTAACGGGTGGTGAGCTTGCATAGACAACAGGTAGGTGGTCTTCCTAGCTCCCACACTTAAGCCATCAATTTGGGTCTGGGTGTAATGAATTTGCCTCTTGTGGAAGCCATGGGATATATGGGATAATGCCTTGCAAAAATGAGTTGGTCTATGCGTTGGAGAGGAGACTCGAGGGGGGAGTTTGGAGGTCGAGATGGTGTGAAATAACATGGGAGGCACG